>JALMQS010000127.1:5135737-5178153 GCA_024734495.1 Forficula auricularia
CAAATAAATGTTTTTACACATCGGAAAATATTATTTTCATAAATAGCTCAGTTTTCTTTTTCATTTTATTCAGTATAAGAGTATTATCCCAATTACAATATTACATTTTTTATAATTATAATACATAATATATACAATAAATATACATATAACCTCAAAACACCATATAAATACATCAAATATATTATATAAGACCATATCATCAATACATCTAATAAAACTCTTTACAACTAATTATTTATTTTCTTGAGATTGTATTAGTTTATAAAATATTTTATTGTAATAAAAGCAATATCATTTGATATCCCTCAAACCACATTAAAAAAAGTCTAATTGTGAGGGGTTTGCCTCAAGCATCACTATTCAACTTGTATTTTTTGGAATAATTAGTATCACATATGAGGAGAAAAGGATTCGTCAAAGCGACTGTGATACTGAGGCACTTTTAAATTGATATGCTGGAGAATTTCAGGACAATCAGACCATTCAACAGTTTGTGAAGGAATATCAAGTCATTTTGTAGCCTACGGGATGATAAACTTTGGATATTAAGTTCGGTACTTAAGTGTCTAGACTGTGGTTCCATCCGGTGTTCCGCGGATCAGCATTTCACAAGTGTTCCGTGGATTTAGTCGCAAATCGGAAGTGTGCGACGGTATTAGATCGGCTGAATATCAAAAATATAAATCATGGAAATTTTCATAAACATGAATTTATATACAATTAATAGAAAAATTTGAGTGTCTTATTTTAGAAAAATAGATGGAATTTTTTAATATTCAAATCACTGGTCTATAACCATATATATTAAAAAAACACTTAAAGTCAAATCTAAGATTTAGTAGATACATGTTTATTAAATTGAAGGTTTTTTGCCGATAGTAGCAGAATTTTTATAAATTGAAGGAGACACTCAGGAGTGTGTCTTCTGTTGGAAATTAAAAATTTATAATTCCAGCAGAAGACACACTCTTTTATTGTCTCCTTTAGATATGTTTATATTGCATATAAGAGGGTTTCGTCTCTTCCGTCTAAATTGAATGGTATGAAAATAATTTAATGGCCATGGTTTAAGCTCTGTAGCATTCATCAACGAGTGACTCGTTTAGCTCTTACGCAGCTTTCGTTCTTCTAGCAGTGCAATTTGTTGCCTAAATACAGGCTCACCAACGGTATAAATCATGTTCAAATTCAGACTACATTTTCAGGATTTTAATTACTACATTTATTTATTTATATTTTATAATTCTATTTTTCTTATAAGTGCAAAAAATTGAATTAGTTAAAAAGCTCTAAATGAAAAAATAATCTAAATTTAAGTTCGATTTCGGACAAGAAAGCTACAATATTCAATTATTTTTTCACTTGTGATTGTAAAAGATAAAGGAATTGACTATTAGCTGATAAAATTATCAAAAACAATTATTGCTCTTTACGCTGAGTGAAGTTCTCCAGAAAGCCGGAATATTAAATTTTCAAAAATTCACTCAAAAATAGTAAATATTTTTCTTATTCGTAGGTACTATCTATTGTTTATACTGTCCATGTTAAAGAAGCCAAAGTTAAGCTATTTGATCATTAAGAATGTACACTCCCTCGTCAGCCTCTTTTGCTGAAATCAGGAACTGAAAGAGACCACGATTACATATTTCCGAACCTTATATGAATGCTTTATGATAATCTAATAAACTCAGGTAAGATGTAAGTGTACACATCGAATGTCTACATCTGGGGAAACAATCAATGCCAGAATGCTAATAGCATTAAATGGAATTGGAACGGCACATTACGACCCACGACCGACACTTGCAGAATTTTTACTGAAAATGGAACACCGTTACCAGGAACCACACTTATCTTTTTATGTAAATCGAGAGTTCATAAAGAATTTTTTTAGAAAGGAAGCGAATTTGTGAACATTGTTCAATAAAGTACATTTTTTAAAAAATACAAGTTCTTTCATTGCATTGTCAATCCTTAAATCTGAGAAAACAAAAAAATCAACTTTTTTAATTTTGTGGGGCAAACGGTTCCACTGGGGGGGGGGGGGGAGCAGTTCCCTGTTCTCTATAATAGGCTTAACATTTTAGTCTACAGAAACGTAATTTGATAAATTTAATAATTACTGAGATAGATATATCTAACGGATTTGAAAATTGACATGAATAATAATTTGAAGTTTGTAAACCACCAAATACTTTATATCATAGTAATTATTAGTTGTAAAAATTACTTTAGATGAAATGTTAAGCCTTTTATTGTGAATAAAACAAAACATTAATTTTGGATTTACATACTCTCTATAAAGACATATTTTTCTTACGTCATCGATTTATTGACCTGTTTTGAATCACTTTAATTGAAAATAAATTACTTTTAAAAAGTAATATTATGAAATCATATCTATTTTCTTGTGTTTATTTTAAATCTGATTATTCACCTCCATCCTCTCTATAAAGGTATATTCCTGCATAGAAATGACGGATTAATAATTCTATAAATGTGGTTGTTTATTTATATTTTCCAGGGTTTGTTTTCAAAATGATATTTCTAGAGTGAGTAGGTATTTTCATTAAAAGCTCGGCTTCTACGCGAATTCCCAGACCTATCGAGAGCAGAGATTGGTGCAAGATCTTTTCGTTAATGGATTTCCATAAAATCAACATGATTTGAAACATGCATCCAACCACCTTGGCTGAAAATTCCTGGCTGATTTGTCTCCTTCGTAAGCTCTACCGAATAAAATTGACGATAATTTGGCGTGCAACTCTCGGTGGGAAAATGCCTCTTTGCAAAATCCCGATGCTGAACAGGAAAGTAAACATGACAACACTTGTGAAAAGGGGAAGACGTGTGATCGAGTGGCAAATTACTTGGCCTGCTCAACTGATTGGTGGTAGAAAACTGCAAATAATCGCAAACTTTAAGAACAATATTTCGATGAATTATTCATGCCCAATTTTAATCAAAAATTATTATAACAAAAAAGTACATGACAAATATTATATTATATCTATATATATAAAATTAAGGTTATGTCTGTACAGTGCTCCAAATCACGCCAAATTTTGGTTGCACACGTTTCCAAGCAAAGAGTGAACGAAAACACCCTCAACAAAAATTCCTGCCCGTCTGTATGTAAGTGTGTCTGTATGTCTGTATGTTTCCGTCGTTTCCGAAAAGTTGCTCTTGATTCACGTAAAAACGGCTAGAGGGATTATTATGAAATTTCATATTTACATTCGAACTTACGTTTTTAGCTATATAACATTTTGATATTTTGACCCCAGAAGGGCGTTTGTGGGGGGGGGGGGGGGCACGAATGAAAATTATTAAATAACTCCTAAACTATTAACTCTACGGCAAATTTTATTATGAGCAAAGTTTAGAAGGTGATTTCTGACAACTTTTGTTGCAAATAATTCCTTCCCAAAAAACACCCAAAAAAAGGAGAGGGTCTAAATATGAAAATTCTTGCCTTTTTTGACCAATCTGTTTCTCAAATTTTGTATACATAATCTGTGAGTCACTAGAAGGTTAGAAATGAAAAAAACTGGGTACAGGGGTGGGGGTGAAGGGTGGGGTGGAGGGTATGGTGGTGAGGGTCCATAGGTGTAGTGGGGGTGGTGCGGGGGTGGTGGGGTGGGCGGGTGGTTGGGCAAGGGTGCATGGTGCGGGGAGTGGGAGGTGCTGGATGGGGTTCGGGGGGTCCAGGGCGTGCCCCGGCTAGCAAGAGGGCCGCTGAAGGCGGCCTTGTAACTAGTTATATTATAAATTTATTACTGGGTACGTTAGGGCGATCCTAGTGTATTCAATTTTTTACCTTTTTATTAATTTTTATTGTTTTGAAAATATCTAGAAAGTGGATAAAAATAATTTTCCCACATGATTTTTTTGTGTGTCTGATTGGACTCAGATACCCAGGATAACTCAAGAAGAAAAAGTCCTAGAAAGTTCGTTCTTATGCTAAAATGTTTATACCTAATTCTAATGCTGAGAAGAGATTAGATTTTGGCCTTTCTAGCCTTGGAAATTCTGGTTCGAAAATGCAGAAAACATTATTTTTTGAATGATTTTATTGAGATTTTAATATAAGTATAAATGAACAATTTAATTATTTAAGCACTTAACTACTTGTAAGGATGTCTCTATCTCAAATACATTTTCACTTTTTTATATTTAATAAAAAATGTATGAATGAGCGATTCTTTCATTAGAATATGATCAAGGAAAATTACTAAAAAGGGCGCGGATAGAATCATCTCTCTTCCTTTAAGGCTCTCATTAGAAACAAAGGATTGCCCCACATTCCTGAGCGGTTCCCATGCAGAGAAGGACGTCTAATCAAATCTAAAACGATGGATTTCTATGTGGAGAATTTAATTTTTGAAATAGAAAATCGTCCATCATTATGGAATATGAAACTGAAAGAGTATGGTGATAGAATCTTAATAATAAGAATGTAGGAGGAAATAGTGTACTTATTTTGAGGAAAAATGCCACCAGATGCGAAGAGAAAACTTGGTAAGTTATTTTTACTTTTACATTTATATTCTATAGAATATAGAAATGTGAACTATTGCGATCGCCTGCCTGGTTTTCTTTATTTATATAATTTTATTAATAAATGTTTTTTTATGTTTAATTTAAATACATATTGTATTATTTTAAGCAAATATATCTTTCCACCAAAACCCGCGACGGGAACCGCCAGAGGAAACCGCGCAGCCGCAACCACCCAGTGTGTTCTTAGCCTAAGAGCTAAGGCTTTTCCACCCTATTAGAGATTAATTTCGTAATTTCTCTTATTCTAAGAACAGACTTTTGACTCTATTCTTCAGTACTGATATTAAAATTCATAACGTTGAATAAATATCATTTTCTCTACGCAATAGTATAATAGAATAGCGTCGGATAACCTTCCTTGTCATTTAAAAAAATAGTCTATATTTAATTTTGTTCAAAATCAAAATCTGAGTATCTATAGATATAATATATATTACAAATGACTATCAAATCAAAAGCGATTTCCTTCCGGCTATAAAATTAGAATTTCATTATAGGAGTGTTATTCTATAAACTTTTTATATATGAACAACTTAATAAATCCTGGGCTTTCATTAAAAATAAAAGTTTTTTTTTTAATTTCTCTTTTGAACAATGATTCAGTTTAACACTAAAACATTTAACGTTTAATTAATAAGTCAAGATCAATCAGAGTTTCTCCATTAACTTGAAAACAAATATTTGTAATCTATTTCATTCCCAATTAAAGCATCAATCAACAATTTCCGCTAATGAAAAATTAATCAAGAAAGACTTAATTTCAATTAAATAAATCGCATACAATTGCTTTAATGAATGTTTTTTCCAATCCGACTGGTTAATTCGCTTTGGCAAATTCTTTTAATTATTTCATGGTTTAAGTACTTGAAATGCTTTTTAGAACTTTTAATCCTTATAGAATATTCGGCCATATACATAGACAATATTAAAGGATTGTTTGTGTATTACTGTGGTCCACTGAATTCTAGATTTTTGAAGATCTATCATGGGATTCCTGAAAATTTTCATTTAGAAGAAAACTGTGGTTTTAATTTCGCATGTTTCTAAATATTTTCGCAATTTGTTTTTATATATTAGTGGAAATGTTTTTTAAAAAATGGATATACTCATGATTATAATTTTGATTTAACGGAGGATCTTTATCATTTTTTTTTTGAGTTTGAGAGCTGAGTTTTCAGCCGGTAGAAATTTTTATTTGCCAGCCAGGATCGAACCCCGGACCTCCACTCCAACATCATCATAACCGATCGATGCCGAAGTGAGGCCAGAGCGTTAGCTGACTGAACTACCCGAGTCCCCAATCTTTATCATTTAATTTTGAAAAAAGGAATGAGAGTGAATTGATTGGCTTAAAAGTAGCAGGAATATTGTAAGCTAATAATCTGACCAAAAATGTTAAAAAGGGGCCAAGTTCGGTACAAACGGCTTCGCCGACAAAAGAGTTGAGGTCTAAACGGGTACCAAGTTTCATAGCAGTTGCTTAAATCATAGCTATAGGAATATACAACGTTCTTCAATTGATTAAAAAGAAAATTTGTTACGTTCTTTGATATTGAATTTATAACTTGGAAAGTTATAATAGTCAATAAATTATGTTTAACGTGATGATATTTAATACAAGCTTAAAATTTAGCTTTGCTAGTTGTTCTATTTTATACTACAAACAATTTAGTTGGATATAAAACTTGCCAAGTTATAAATTTAATATCAAAGAACGTAACAAATTTGATTTTAAATCAATTGAATAACATTGAACATTCCTATTGTTATAATTTAAGCAACTGCTATGGAACTTGGTACCCGTATAGATCTCAACTCTTTTGTAGGCGAAGCCCTTTGTACCGAACTTGGCCTCTTTTTAACATTTGTTTTTGGTTAGATATCATTAATTTTTGAAAAGTATAAATCCTTTAATTTATCTAAATAATTATTTATTTAAACATTTATATTAATAATTATTAAATATTTCTCACAAAATATCTGTTCCGTTCGGTTTTTCAGAAATTTCACACCTTCATTTCGGACCCCGAAGAAGGGAAAGTTTTAGTTTTTCGATTTTCTACTTTATTAATGTTCCAAGCTTTACTAGTATGCCAAATTTCAGAATTCTAGCTTGATTGTATTTTCACTATATGTTAATTAACGCTATAATAAATTTCACCTCTTCATTTTAGGTCCTGAAAAGGGAAAGTTTCACTTTTCGATTTTTTCCTTTAATTGTAGCCCAAACTCTACCAGTTTGCCAAATTTCAGCATTCTAGGATCAGCGGAAGTACTTTAGATTTTTGATGTCAGTCAGTCAGTGTTAAAAATGGCAGTTTTCAGAGCTTAATAACTCAAGAACTATAATAGATTTATTCAGAAAATTTGGGATTCTAGGTGTTCTATTGGGTCTTAATAAGCATGCAAAATTGCAATGCAAGTGTGTAGGTCTAATAGTTTTTGAGTAATGGGGGGTTCGAAAGTAGCTTGAAATGGTTCGTGTAAATATACACATAGCCCGTGCCTCGTCCGTTTTTCCGAACTTGGCTGAAACACTGCCCTGTGTCAAGATATGTTTTTAATATATTCGGATAACCCTTTAATATAAGAGAAAGAGATGGATCTTAAATTTTTTTAGCCCTGATATTATTATTATTATTTTCATCAATTTTTAATAAAAATTTGCTTATTAAAGAGTCGTCAAATGATTCTTTATGACAATTCTTAATGAATTTTTTTTAATAATTTCGATGTTTGAATTGTCAAACTTTTCAATTGATAAATTAAGAGTCCTTTTCATTTGTCCAACAATTAAAGAATTTTTTCTGACAACTAGGATTGCTAGACATAAAATTTATATAGCTTTCCGACCATGTTGGTTTACGTTTACGAAACCAATCTATATCTCTCATTGTGAAACACCACCAACTCCAACCTATTAAAATTTAAACAACGTTCCACTATAAACCAACACCGCGTTGCCTAAGTTTTATATTTATATTTAAACTATTATCTTCTAATCTTCTAATTTTCATATCTTAAAGATTGAACGAATATAAAATAAAACTTAAGGAACGCGCTGTGGGTTTATATTTGTTTTCTTTTTCAAAAGTGAACTGTAATTTGTTATGAAAACTATTGAATATTTTTAAGGTACTAGGTATCTATTTTATCGTATGGTAATAGAATGAAAATGTTATGAAAATAACTTTTATAGAAAGTTATATTGAAAGGTATTTTGCTAATTACTAAGTTTTCTAAGTGTTGCATAACTATTTCGGAAATTATAGGAGATGTCTTTTCTATATAGAATTTATTATTGTATGAAAAATAAGAGTTTAAAATTAATTAAAAGCCATCTAAAAATTCTTTTCTATCCTAAAATACTAGAATTTGGCATATTGGTAGAGCTTAGGACATTAATAAAATAGGAAATCTGAAAACGAAATGTTCTCTTTCTCACTATGTTGATTGAAAGACTGAATTTTATAAACTAAATTCTGATCTAATAAAAATCCTCAGAACACAGAATACTAAAACTTGGGGTGTTGTTAGAGTCTGGGGCATTAATAAAGGGTGAAATCGAAAAATCGAAACATTTCGTTTCTCAAGTTCTAAAATGAAAATGAAGGGAGGGGGGGGGGGGGGATTATATGCTAAAATAACATATTATAGTGAAAATACAATGACCCTAGAATGGTAATAGGCCATACTGGTAAAGCTTGGCACTTTAATAAAAGAGGAAATCGAAAAACGAAATGTTCCCTTCCTCAGTATGTTGATTGAAGGAGTGAATTTTATAATCTAAATTCTCATCTAGTAAAGACCATAGAATGCTAAAACCTGGCTTGCTGGTCGAGTTTGGGCCATTAATAAAGGGTGAAATTGTAAAACCGAAACTTTGCCTTATTCAGTATCCAAAATGAAGGGACTTGAGTTTAAGGGCTATATTCACTTAGATATTGGCATGGTGGTATTAATAAAACAAAAAATCGAAAAACCGATATTTTCATTTTTCAAGACCTGACCCCTGAGTTTATAGGTTATATTCCCTTTTTTGGGAACCAATATGAAAGCGGTGAAGATTGCTCACAAAATTCACATAAAATTAGATAAGGCGTAGTGTTTGAGACAGTAGTAAGAGAAAAAAAAATAAAAACAGAAAATTCTTCTTCATAAGCCCTTAATATAAAGGAGTAAAGTTTGCTGGCTAAATTCGCATCTAACTTACAAAAATAAGTGAAATCCCAGCAAAAACCATTCTGTAAAAAAGGCCAAGTTTTAGTAATAAAAACTGTTTTCCAGAAAAAGTAGTGATATCTAATGTGCCGCCAAGTTCAACATAACTAATTTAGTAAATGAGACGAGAATAAAGTAATTTCCATTAAAACACATTTTTCTTCATTTTAGATGTCCATCTATATTTATTGATTTCACATATTTAGTTGAATTTTTTTCCAGGAACTTGGCATTTACGCATTGTAATGTAGGTACGTGACGAATTAAGTAGCCATATCATGAGATGATAAGTGGGAGGGCCGGAGAGCTAAAAGAGGTGGAGCCCCTAAAAAATAAAAACAATATAATCATAATATATTGAGTAAATGCCAAGTTCCAGGAAAATAATTTAATCTAAAAATGTGAAATAAATAAAAAATTATGGACATGTGAAATGAAAAATATGCGTTTTAATTGAGGCTGCTATAATCTCGACTCATTTACTAAATCGGCGATGTTGAACTTGACAGCACATTAGATCTCCCTATATTTTGTTTCAAGTGGTTTTTATTACTCAAACTTGGCCTTTTTTACAGAATGGTTTTTGCATGGAATACGTTTTCAGATTGATTTTTTTTAAGATTTGTATTTATTTATATAAAAATATTTATTAAGGATTTTGCCCAAATTGTCCAATGTCGTTGAAGGGTTTATAAATTTAATAAAATGTCATATCTATATAAAAAGCTCGATGACATTCAAATTATGATTTTTTTAGTATTTAAGTATATTTTTAAAATATAGAGATAAATCCCGTTTAGCGATAGAATTTATTTGAATTTCAATATCTTTTATTAAATATATATAACAGGAAAGCAAAATAAATTGTCTAAGAGATTTGGTTTCGCCTTTTTGATTGCAGGTTTACATTTTTTACACTCTAAAGAAAATGTGCTACCAAGCGAAAATAAATCACCCCCTCCAACAAGTCCTTGTTCTAAAAGATTATCTTAAAAAAACGTTATTAATATTGATTTATTATTGAATTAAAAAGAAATTTAACGCTTATCGAGTTTTAATTTTAAAACTTTTTTTTTCTTATTTTATTAAAGGTAAAAAAATACATGGCACCAATATTCTTTTGAGCAGCTATTTTAATTAATTAGATCTGGATTAGAGATGTTCGCTTATTCCAGAAACAATTGACACTTATGACTGCATAGCGATAACATTTTTTTAGCTTTATTTAATCATTAATTAAAAATAATCTTGTTATTTATTTAGTTTGCATTAAATTATTGGCTAATTTCTCTTTCAAGGTTTGTTAATATTTCTAAATCTAAAATTAAAAAAAAAATATATATATACTTTTACAAATTTATCATCAAAAGAGAGCTTCTAAGATAATCTCATTTAGGATTTGGAACTAAAAATAACTTCTTTTTCTTAGGGCCAGTTGTATGTCGGTTGGTGAACTATTTGTCAACGTTTAAAAAGAGTTTACCAACCGACATACAACTGGCTCTTAGGGCCTGTCATCTGATTGGCCATCCCAGCTCCTCCATTTACCAGCTACCCTTGGTTAGTGGTAAAAAGCATTTACTTTGCGACATGCAACCCGCCCTTCGAGTGCCATGCACGAAACGGGCGTCGGCTCCTCTCCATATATACCTGTGCTGAGTGTGTTTAGTTATTTTACAGAGATAGACGGGACCTACTTTTTAACGCCGGTTCCGAACGGCTCGTTTGGAGAGGTTGACTAGACAATTATACTCTTGGTAGGTTGCCATTGCTTTACAAGAGTAGGCGTCTGCAAATATCTACCGAGACTCAGTCTCGAACCAGAATACGTCAGGTCACCGGACTGACACTCTAATCACTGACCCACAGTCACCCCATTAAAAGTAATAATCCGATCTAATCAATTAAAGTCACTTAACCCTCCATCGGGCGCAATTGATCTCATAGATTATTGTTGTTTAATTCTCAAATTACTTCTCCTTAGACTACAGTGAGATGCATGAGCTCTCGTGTATCTTCCCTTACCAAAGGCAGGTATTAGCAGTTGTGTTTATGGTTAGTGTAGATATGGACGTGTGCTCGCAACAGGTACATATTTTAATCTCACAGATTCATTGGGCCTGTTGATGAGATTTTTGTGCTTTTGAATAACATATAATATTACGAAATTTGGAGTTGAATTAGTTAATAAAATGTGGGCAATTTATAACGTACAAAGAAACAATCGTCCTTGGTCGTTAATTATATTTTTTACACCGATAAACATAATTGGCATTAATCTTCATTTTATATACACAGACAACGCTCTAAAATGATAAATAGAAGTCAATTTTTAAAAGATCTGTATAGAGTCTATAGAGAATTAGTTGCTAACTATATAAATATAAGGGAAAAACAAACTAGATGATTTCCTATATATTATAAGTAAGATGGGCAAAGCTGAAATCAATTGATGAAGTAGAGAAAGAAGAAACTTCAACTAGTAGAACCCATAATAGAAAAAAATGTTAAAAAATAAATTTTAAGGAGTTAGGTGTTGGTTCTAGGTGAAACATTTTAATATAATAATAAAACTTGAGCAAGATGCGAGGTAGGCTTCACAAAAAAGAAATAAAACAAAATTGAGTTTTGAATTCGATATATTTCGGGGGTGAGCCCATCATCAGGAGTCAAAGAAAACTGATGGGCTTACCCCCGAAATATATCGAATTCAAAACTCAATTTTGTTTTATTTCTTTTTTGTGAAACCTACCTCGCATCATGCTCAAGTTTTATTATTAGACAAAAATGTTTTCTGTGGCAACAAGAAAAGAAACAAAGATATACAAAATATAATTGTAAACACTGTAATAAATTTGTATGTATAGAACATACAACCATAGTTTGTGAAACATGTTTCAACTAAGTGTAAATAAATATGAATCAGGTGAATCTAACTAGCTTTTGTTATATACTCTAAATAATCATTCAATTTATTTTTTGTTGTTGTTTGGGATTTATTGATAATAATTGTATTTTGTTTCCTCTTTAAAAAAAAAACTGTTGTTTTCTTTTACAAATCTAATAGATGCATTGCGCCTGAACGCGTGACTTTTCAATTGCGCCCGACGGAGGGTTAACTTTCATTTTTCATTAATACGCCTGATAATCATTGAGAAAGTTCTTGTAGGATTATGCAAATGATAACTTCATAAAGAACTTGATGAATGGAAGACCACAGATAATTTAAAAATGGGTAATTGTTTAGGGATCTTTTGAAAAGTGAATTAGAAACAAAAAGGTAAATGGAAAATATGGAACATCAAATAGGATGGAGTCAAATAGTGCCTTAAATATGTCTTTGAACCGATTATTATTAATGGAAAAGATTTTATTTGATTCAAGTAGTGGACAACCTCATCGATTTCTCCTTCTGATTATTCAGGGACGCACCAACTCCCATTTGCGCTGTAGTGCGAAATACTGATTGGCGCCTTTATATGCAGTGAGCCAAAATTACTGCGGCCACAACTTTTTCAAGGTTCAAATTATGGCAAAATATTTATACTTTTTAGAATTTTTTATTTGAGACAATCATTAGGTACATATAAAAATTGATAAACTCGTTACATAATTTGTTATATATTATTTGTCCAATTTTTGCCCTCAAGTGCGTCATATATCACTTCGAATCGATTAAGATCGCCAGAGAAGGTTTCACTTCTGTCAGGCACCCACATTTATTTTTTTTTTTACTGTACCATACAGGGTATGGTCAAGTATTGTAATCGTGCATGAAAAAAGTGGTTTTTTCCTTCTTTTTTTCGAAATATCTCAAAAACGGCTGAAACTATTTCGATTAAAAAACCATGGCATTTCGCCCTACAAAAAAGCTCTAATAAGTGAACATCGAAAAAATTATATTTTTCGAGGTAATAATTGTTTTGTCAAAATGTCTGTTAGTCTGTCAGTTAGTTAGTCTGTGCGTTACCAAATTTTGTGGACGAGTTAGCTCAAAAACTAGTATGAATATCGAAACCAAATTTCACAAGTAGTTTTGGTCCAATGAGATTAAGAGCTGATTAGATTTTGGTGCATATCGACCCAAAAGGGGGGTGGAAGGGGGTTAACAATTAATAATCTAGGCTATTTGGGCAAACTCAACCAAATTTTGTATACATAATCAGTGGACCCCCAGAAGTCTAAAAATGCAAAAACTAACCGTCCGAAATGGGGGGAGGGAGGGGGGGTCAAAAAATGAAAATTTTGGCCATTTACCAAACTCAACCAAATTTTGTATACATAATCAGTGGGTCCCCAGAAGTCTAAAAATGCAAAAACTAATCGCCCAAAATGGGGGGAGGGTCAAAAAATGAAAATCTTGGCCATTTACCAAACTCAACCAAATTTTGTATACATAATCAGTGGGTCCCCATAAGTCTAAAAATGCAAAAACTAACCGCCCAAAATGGGAGTGGAAGGGGTAGAGGGTCAAAAAATGAAAATCTTGGCCATTTCAACCAAATTTTGTATACATAATCAGTGTGCCCCTAGGAGTCTAAAATTGCAAAAACTAACCCCCCCACTCCTACATGATTATGAATAATTTTATTAAATATTAATGTAAGTGGTGGGCCAGCTTGTATGGTAAAGTCAAGTGGATGGCCACATCAGAACACGTCAGCTTATTTCAGAATGTTCAACTATTTGAAAAATTCCGAAAAATTTTGACGCACCTTCTTGTATTTAAAATCACTATTTGGTCTCTTTTTCTTCTGTTGTTCTTTCTTGAAAAAATTACCATGAATATTCTTATCGATTTTCGACTGTTTGTTGTTTGCCTGTGTAATTCATTCCCTAATTCACTTTTGTCCTCTGGTGATCTACAGGTTTGCATACCCGAACAGATTTTGAATTTCCAAATGGCAATTTAAATTGTAAACTAAATATTTGTATAAATTACTTTGTCATCCAAGTTGAAAGACAATGCGAATCCGGCCATGGCTCTCAGTCCAGCATCACTTCCTATTTAATCATTGATTTTCTTCCTATGAAAGATAATAGACGAAATTTGAATTAAACAGACAACTGGCCAGTTTATCTTCGAAATATAATTTAACGCCCTTCTGAATAAGAATGGTCCAGAACAAATTGCAAATTCGTACAGCTAGGGATCAATAGGAGGCCAGTAAGTCAAATAGAACTAAATATTTAGAAATTATACAAAGGACACAATATAGGAAGATTGATATGATAGATTCGCTACGCTTAACCTGCTTTCCGGGTGGCCCTAGGATTGGTAGAATTTACACACTTTTTCTTTCTTACAATTTGCTCGTTTTGTTTTTAAAATATCTGAAACGTCAAGGGAACTCATTTCCAACCATGATATCTTCCTGTCTGCGTGTGTGTCTGTTTGTCTATTCGTCTATGTGTCTGGATTCTTGGATTCTGATATATACGATAGCTAATGTCATAGAAAGTACGTCCTGGTGGTAAAATGTCTGTATTTCCAATGAGGAGAACTGATTAGATCTTAGGCTCCCTAGCATTAAAATTTGCGGTTCAAAAATTCATCAAATAATGAGATTCTAAGGCAGGGATGTCCAACCTTTTGGCTTACAAGGGCCAGATGTGAAGAAAAAAATTGTCTTGGACCGCAGATAAAATATTGTATCAATATTATAATTCTATTGATATTTGTTATTCAAAAAAGATAGTTAATAATGTAGAAATAAGAAGTTTATTATTTTTTAGCTCATAGTGAGCTTCTAATTTTACTTTCGGATAATATAATAATCTCTGACTATCGATTACCTATTGACATGTAAGAACGTGCAAAGATCTAAAAGACAAATCCTGACAAGTTTTAGTCCAGGAGAGAAATTATCAATTAATTGTGATTGTTCTAGAAAATCCCAATTCTTTGTCTCCTTGTATACTAGAATGATAATTATAGAACTATAGACTTGGTTAGTGTCGTAGCATATAAATTACTGAAATAATAAATATTTTAGAAAATGAAAATATAAGAAGAAGAAGAATTTTTAAATATTCGAAACTTTATTATTTTTTTTATCTTATAATGTTGAGCTTATAATTTTGCTTTTAGTGAATTTTATTCTTGAAAAAAGTTTCACTTATTGTACACATGTACATTCGTATTTCGAAAAAGGGAAAAAATATATATCTACATAAAAACCTCAATGTTTTAAGGAAGTTTATAATTTTATGTTAGGCCACACTCATTGCAGTGCTGCGGCGCGTGGGAAAATGAAAATATGAGAAGATTTAGTATGACTAAATAAAAAAACCCTTAAATAATATTTGATGTTCTTTTTTAAAAACCCGATAAAAGAAATCAAATACAATGTATATAACTTATATAGTTTTATATATATTCATGATTAAACTTTATACGAAATTAAATCTGTGATATAAAATTTACCTTAATAAAGCCAACATATAATATCTCCAGAATTCAGGAGGGGTAATTTCCCCCCTTACCCTTCGTGGTTCACCTCTTTATTCTCAGATTTGAAAAGTTATTTATTTTATTTAACATTCTAGTAATTCTTAATGAATTTATTACCTTTTTTCTATACCTCACTGCCTGATTCTACTGCAAATAACCAGTTTCTGCGAGATGATTTCGATTATTGAAATTTTACTTTTTAATGCATATTAATAATAACTAAAATATTCCTCGTATTCATTTAGCATTTAAAATAGTAAATTATGCAAAAAGAATGGTTTGTAAAATGCACATACATATATTCATCCATATATCTGACCTTGTTTTTAAATCACACCATAAAATAATATTCTTTACAAAAGTCGGCCAGCTACTGAAAATGCATGTGGGATTGTGCCCTTTGGAAAGATTTAAACTCTCTTCTTACGACGATTAATCATCTAAGAACTAACTGAACTAATTGTTGCTTAACTTCATTGACCATATGTTTTTAATGTTTAATTGGTCTCAATTTTGAATTTATAGAAAATAGTTCATGTAAATGAGAAAAAATTATTTTGTACAATAAGTTAAAGTATATTATAATAACTAGATTATGGTAAAATCTTTGTAACTAGAAAATGTAATAAATATTACTTATCGTATTATCTTGGATCATCGAATCAAATACATTTGGGCAAATGAATAATTAGAGGACCAATTATTTTTTATAGCTCTCAGGTTGCCATTTAGATGGAAATGAGGAATTTCCCCAAAATGTTTTATATACAAAGGACAAATGACCGAATCCAATTATTATTTATTGGATAATTCGTTAAAATTGAAATTTACTCAAATAATTATTTCATTCTAATTTCTTGGCTGTTTTGAAAAATAATTATAAGTACCTGTTTGTTTTTAATTATTGTTTATTTAATCAACCAGTTGTTTTATTTTGATTCAACCACATGATTAATTTTTATTTAACCAGATGTTAATAATTACTAATTAAAAAGTAAATCAAAATATTTTTTTCCCAACATTGAGACCTAGTTTTAAGTCGATTATTTCATGACTTCAGCACTGATTGCCAATAATAATTGAAACGTAAAAAATGCAATGTAGAATGGTTATTCATCAAGGATTAGATTAGAATCGATGGCTAATTTTGATTTTCAGTCGATACCGCCAGAACTTTAACAAATAATTACTTAGATACAAAGTAATTGTTGTTTCAGAAATTTGAAAATGTCGTTCCTGTCAATTTTCAAATCCGTTATATCTCCGTAACTATTAAGTTTATCAAATCGCGTTTCATAGATTAAAATTTCTGGGGCAAAGAAGATGGCGTGTCAAGTAGTAAAAACTAACATTTTCAACATATTCTTCTATTTGTTTGTGTATAGCAGACGAGTAAAGGAAGTGTGGAACTTTGACTAGTTAATAACCATCGCGTGGCATTTGCCACAGCAAAAACTCTACCAATTTATGCATCAACCTACAAGTTCTGATCTATCCTTTGCTTGTAGCGTTGTTGTGAAGCTGATCTTTTAATTTCCTTGGCCGCTTCGAACTTGATTCGCATTTGAAAGTTAAAGTTGCAGGACTCCTCGCTGTTTGCTTCTTATAATTCATCTTTCTTGCAAAGAACAAACGAGACAGGAATGCATCAAAATTAACCAAGAAAACCTAGAAGGAGTTAAGGAATTCCGTTACCTAGGAATTAAAATAACATGAGATGGGAGGAACAAAAACGAAATTAAATCAAGAATTGCCCAAGCAAAAATGTGGTTTAATTCAAAACAAAAACTACTATGCTCCTCCTCAATCAGCTTAGAAAACAGGAAGATGCTATTGAAGACATATGTATGGAGCATAGCCATGTACGGGTGTGAAACCTGGACAATTAGATAAGAGGTGAGAAAGAGATTTAGAGGCCTTCGAAATGTGGTGCTACAGAAGAATGATGAATATCAAATGGATGGCTAAAATTACAAATGAAGAAGTTCTTGGAAGAATCGGAGAAAGAAGAACCTTGTGGAAGAGTCTGAAGAAGAGAAGACATCAGATGATGGGGCACACAGTGAGACATGGGGGATTGCTTAGGGATATCTTGGAGGGGGGGGGAGAAAAGGGGAAGGGGAAGGCCCAGATTAGAATATTTCAACCAAATAATAGGGGATATGTGATGCCAGACATTTAGAGAGGTCAAACAGCTGGCGGGGGACAGAGTCGAGTGGAGACGGATTGTTGCCTCAAACCAGTCTTAGGACTGTATACTCAATGATGATGATGATCCTTTCAATAAATTAGAAGCTGAAAATAATTTTGAATTAGTAAATAATAATATTTTTTTTTTCAAATTAAACCACTCAAGTAGATAAATAGAAAAGTAATTAATATTTTTTAATAAATCACAACATTTCGGCTTTAACTTTTTTTTAGCCAATTTCAAGGGTTAGAAGGATTTAAAAATAAAATGTTATAATAAATTTAATGATTTTAAAATAAGAGTGATTCCTATAAAATTATAATGCTAATTAGTGGTCATCAAAAATGTAATTCTATTTTAGATTGAAAAAACTTTTAAACAAATGTTTTAACTTTCGTGAAATAATTTAAAATTGTGCAACTGGAAACCAGTCTCTATCTTTTAATAAAAGTTGGCAAAATTTAATTTACATATCTAATGTAGCTTTTATTGCTGCTTGATTTTTGTCTCTAGTACTTATTTTGTTCCAAAATAATTAACAAAATAGGAATTCAAATACATATTATTTCCAAGTAAATTCCATTTACCAGGTGTCTATTTTTTTTTTATATTTAAAAAATTTTTTATTTGACGATAAATTTTCCTCTTAAAAAAAAAACTTTATCAAATTTGATATCATTATTCATAAGTTTCTGAGAGAATACTATGAAATCAAATGCCTAAAAATTAGAGAAACATAGTTGCATTAAAAGTTATCATTATTTCTCCAGTACTGGAGCTAATAACTTGAAATTCGGTATGAAGGTTAGTTTTGAGACTTATCAAATGCTTGTTAAGCATTTCTTTTCTTTTAATTCAAACTTTAAAGGCGTGAAACAAGAAAAAACATCAAAAATTACGTTTCATTTGGTTGCATCACAAACTCTTTCTGCAACTACTGGGGATAGAAATCAAAAAACATATAATTTGTGCAAGTCGAGGGAATAGACGACAATAATTGGAAGGGGATTGACAGAGTTTAATGGCCTCCCGGTAAGTGTGAAAAGAAGTTAAAATTTCAAGATGTTCCCTGATGATTTAAAGGGTGTTATTTATTTATTTATTTATTTATATTATGATGCTCCGAGGCGATTCGCTTCATAGAGCAGATAACAAAAGGTAACGTAATATAAGACATATTTAGAGTACAACTTAAAATATAACCCTGAAATATTTGGAGTACAACTTAGAATATAATAATCAATTGAATACTAATATATAAAAAAAAAATATATATATGAAAATGTGAGGTTTTGCTGACCATTTGATAAACGAAAACCATTCATCATCCCCGAACAACCCTTAATCTTTACATTTCGCTCCCAAAGGCCCAAAATTTGATATAGTAGAGTCGGCCGAAATCAAGAAGCAATTTTTAACAACAAAACAATTTTGTACAACCAACAAGATATTAAAGGCTCCACTATAATTATTTAAATTGGTTCAACACTCAGATAATCCATTTCTCTTATTGTTCTCCTTTTTCATTTTTCAACCCAAAATTTATGGAGGAGACGTAGGTGTTTATGCACTCGGGTTTTGAAGGTTTGAAGATTATAAGTGCTGGGAAAGATGGAGCCCGGGAGTGAGTTCCAGTTCCTTGAACTCATGGGGACCTACGTATTTCCAAATAAAGTGATCCGGCACTTTTCCAATTTGAGGTAGTACTTTCGCGACAAACCACGCAAAAAGTTTTAGCCTCGTAACCACTCTATGCATATGAACGGTGCTAAAATGTTAGGTTGTGTTTTTTGTACTTATCACACTACTATATCCTCTTTATGAATGGATCGTTCCCAAGCGATTGATCTTATATCCCCTCCACTAAAAATAATCGCCCAAATATGTTAAATTTTTTTTTTTATTTTTTATCAAAACAACGAGGTAAATAATTTCAATTTTTTTTATGTTACTCCGAATATATTATTCTAACATATTAGTTTTTCATCAAGATGGTGAAAGTCCTTCAATGAAAAAAAATAAAATAATGATCATTTTCCCACCCTTTCCCAATCTACCATATGTAAAAAATTTCATTTTTAATTGCAATTATTTCATATTTGGTATGGTAAATTGTCTTCAAATTTTAGCAGTGTATTTATTATGCTTTTAATGACTTATATTCCAAGTTTTGAAGACTTCTTGAATTTTTGCATTTGTGAAAGAACTACCTTAACCGCGAAAGAGTGTGTTCACTTGATCATTGGTCTCAAATCGCTTGCCTCCAAGTTCTTCTTTAAAATACATTATTTCCATTTTGAATGAGAATTCAGATTTGCAGATTCTAGATTTTTCATGAAACTTGGCTGTCATGCATTATGCCTCTAGGGTAAATGAACTTAATACGTGCCCCCCTTATGGTTTCAAGTATCCGATTATAATATATAGTTAAATTCATTTTGTTGTTATATAGAGTAGGTTAGTCTTTTGCATGTGTTGAGTGAGTTACAACAAATCGAATTAACGTATATCCAATCGGGTATTTGAACTCATGAAAAATAACAGATAGAATATTTATAATTAAAAAGCCCACATCTCAAAAAAGTATTTTTTTTTTTGACGTGACAACGTCTTATAATTCGATGAAGCCGGCTGCACTCTCGAAAAAACATGACTCATCTGAGGCGTTCCATTTAAGGCTTGAAGTGCAAGCAAGAGCGCGGAACGAGCAAGGAGCTAAGGAGGAACAGCTAGGCTAGAAAAGCAGGAGTGGGGGTGTCTCCAGTCAAGACAGGCATTTCCCCTCCAGCCGCCATCGTGTGAAGGGCACAAAACCTTCTCTTCCCATCTGAACGTATGTTAATAGTATCCATCTTTAAGACAGTTCTTTTTATTATTAACAGTGATAAAAAACAAGTTTGATTTTCTTTATATATTTTTTTTTTTTTATTAAAAGTGTGTGTAGGAAAACCGAATCAATTATTAGAGAGGCGTTAAATGACAGTGGAGGAACATTTATGAAAAAAAAATACAATGAAATATATTTGACTAATTCTTTAATGATGGACTTTAATGAATCACACTCGAATATTTTCTCTTCATTAAATAACCATATATTATATAATCTCCCAATGGAAAACCATATAGTATTACTAATTAAAAGTATTTCAAAATATTATTTTAAAATAAGATTACACTATATAACAAAAAGAGTTATGTAAACAAAAGTAAATCGAAAAGGATATTTTTTAACAAGTTAACCCATTTTCAAGGATATTAAATATAATTAATCGTTTCATTTTTTTCTTACAATCGTACCTGATTTAAAAACTATATTTTTGGTATTTCTATAATATATATTTAAATTTTTTTATTTGTTTTATAACTTAATTAATTCTTAATCTTTGAATTGTGTAAAAAACATTGGCTTAATAAATAAATAAAAAATCGGTCGTCTGTAAAGTCGGTTTACTGACGATAGTTGAACGTGACAACGTCATAAGAAAAATACCATTCCATCAGTATTTTCTTATGACGTTGTCACGTTCAACTATCGTCAGTAAACCGACTTTACAGACAACCGATTTTTTTTAAAATTATCTTCTTCGTAATTGTCTTAAATATAATTTTTAAACAGCCATTTCAGTCGAGGTTCTCTCTTTCGTCATCTCCACATGTGCGCATCATATAATGATGTTGTCAGATCTGTCGATTCATTAAATCAACAAATTTTTACCCTCTTTTCTTCCGTTTTATTCAATGATATCAATCAATAAGTTTCAATGAGCAACCATAAATTCGGGAAAAATGTATTTTATTCAGCTTCATTTCATTGAAAAGCAAAATCCAGTGAAGCGTGCTTACATTTGATCTATCTAAAAGGATTTTTTGACACAAATTCAATAAGAACAACTATTAACCCGGATTAAAATTAAAATCAATCAAAATCAAGAAAAGGAATAGAACGAAAGAAAATAATCTTTTCAATTTTATTACACACATCAGAGCGAGGGGAAAAAAGGTCATCTATTTTTATTTTTTTTTTTCAACATATTGTCCGAGAGATGAAAATATTGGAGTCTATGAATTTCAATTTAATATGAGAACAAGAACTGAAATGGAGAGAAAAAAATTACAAGTGAAAAAATCTGATTTAAATTTTGATATTCTGAAAATGGATTAAGGCTCGATGGGTATATGTTATATTCAACATCCATTAAAATGTCATAAAATGCTTAAAACCATCACTTGTTTAGGATTCATTCGAAACGTTTTCCCATTTGGTATATTGTCTAATAAAATGTTCTTCATCCTTTGTCATCCCGCGGAACCCTTTTTTGAGATAATTTTTTATGGAACCCTTCGTTTCGTAGTACACCCAAATTTGAATTTAGGAGGGGGGGGGATGTCATATTACATATTACATGTTATGATCAAAGGGCCGTGCATATATTACGCCACACAGTAAGGAGGGAGGGGGTATCAAAGATTTGTGACCAAATGTTACAGAGGGGCACGGGGATCTTAAAAATTGTGATTTCACAAAAGTCAAATTAAAAAATTTCCAAATATATTTTTTAGATTTCATCATATGAATAAAAATAAAGTTAAATTTAAAATATATCAAAAATACCTTTAGTTAATTTGCACGAAATTTTCCCTGGAGATAGACGAACTGGTAGAACTTTTAATCGAAAGTAATGGAAGGCAACCCAGGGGTAGTGAGGATAGAAAAAATTAACACATATCCAAATAAGGTGTAATTTATTGGATTCCTTGCTCCTTTCCTTTCAAACCGACGTTTCGGAGGATTCTTCCCTCCTTCTTCAGGGTCAATGAAGGAAACAAATATAATGCTTCCAATAAATTACACCTTATTTGGATATGTGTTAATAGTTTCTTTCCTCACTACCCCTGGGCTGCCTTCCATTACTTACCCTTTAGGTAAGTTTAATTTATAAAAAAAAAAAAAAATCTACAAATATTGAATTATAGGGTAGGTATAGGTACAAGGGATAGTGTGACGTCACAATTCAGGGGTGGATCAATGAAAATGTGACAGAATGTGACACAGCGGGGGTATAAAAATCTTGAAATTCGTGTTAGGTAATTTATGGACGGCCCCCAATTTGCATTTATTCAAACAAAAAGATAAATATTCCATATAAAATATAAAGTATTTGTATTATACCTCTACTCGAATTTAGCATTGACTCCCGGAACCCCTAAAGCGTTTGAGTGGAACCCCGGAATTCCGCGGAACACTGGTCTAATATGACCACAGCCTCGGACCACCAAATTACTAGACTCAAAATGAATTCTTCTGTTTTTTTAGTTTGTCTTTGACAGATGCCTCAACACACAGGTTTTAAGATAGTGGGAAAGTAATCTGACATAAATGCCTAAAATATAATTTCTTCAATTGTCCTTAAAGAAAACTACTCAAACAAAGCATAACCACGAACTTGAGACCCAGATTAACAGAGTTAAAATATCAAAAGGTTGTCAATTACTAAATCAAAACTGTTCTAATTATCATCTTATACTATTAAATGATCAATTCTTGCATATATAGAATCAGTTTCTCGAAAACGGATCATCTATGACTTTCCATGAAAATTACAGATTAGTGGTTTTTTGAGTCAACAAATTGATAATGTTGAATTAATCCAAAGTCAGCCCAAGGATAATAAAAACTGCAAATTCTGAATAAAAGAATTTAATAGAACGTCATTTTCATCTTCTTAAAAAAACCCGACGATTCGAAGAATTGACTCTCCTTTTTCAGGGTTTAAAAGGTTATATAATATTATGTATATAATATTATTTATAATTTCAATTAAGTTTAAAACTTTGTGTACAGCAATGCCTTGGTGATTAATTGATGCTGGAGTGAATCAAAACGTTGGCAAAAAAAAATATAATAAATTGTATTTCAATTTTATTTCATTCCTGCTGCAAATAAAAATCGACCTTTTACAAATCAAAAAATTACCCTCGGTCCTACCTTTAAAGAATTGAATTCACACTCTCGAAATTGAACCCGAGCACCAAAAAGTAATAATTGAAATAAAAACCATTTAATTAAAATAATATCTTTCTTTAAAAAAAACATCTCCTCTCCGAATCAGCATCAATTCCAAAACAGGTTCAGATCGTTTGGGCTACGTTACCAGGACCATTTCTCCGAGGTGCAATTTTCGAGAAAAATCAACAACTCGTCAACTTTTCTCTGGTCAAGAAAAGTTGCACACGAAAACCATATGTTGTCATAACACGATGTCTGGTTTGGTCGAATATTGTAGTGAAAAAAAAAACAACTAATTCACTAACACTTTTGCCCAGCTTTAATTAATAGATACATAATAATATTCTCTGGGCCTATTTATTAAAATAAAATAGATCAAATTAAATAGTGATCACAAAAAATTATTATACGACAATCGAATTACTTACCGGGTTGAAATATAAATCACAATTTAACATCAAAAACAAACATTACTTTGTTATTTATTGTATTTTATTTATTGTTATTTTATGTATTGTGTTTTGATAAATAGGCCCTGAGGATGTTATTATATAATAACGAGAGCTCTGCAAAGTGGTATTGAATTAATTTATTTCTTTTTCTACTGCAATATTTATTTCCATGTTTTCCTTCTTCATTACTAAAGTGATGGATTCATTTCTTCTAAAAAATTTGAAAAAATTGCTCCCATTTTGGTCCCCTACAGAAATAATAACACTCTTTTTTATTACAGTAAGTTTTAATTATTTAAGAACTCCCCAGAAATTTGATTTTGATATTCACTCAAGTCTTTGAGCTAGAGTGTACACAGCATTTGCTAAAGCACTAACGTGCTAATGTACTAACAGACATTTTGAGAAAATAATTAACAATTAAAAAAGGAATAGTAGAGAATTGGACTAAAAATTAAAAACAAAGTTTTTTTATTAAATGATCCAGACGTTGGTCGATTTATTTCGACTTCCTCAGTGCCTAGAATGATAAAACAGATATAAATCAGAAAAACTTATAAATATGTACATTGATTATAAATCAATTTAAATAAAATAAGGTAATAAATACCCCTTTTCATCACTTTTTGTCAAAAAATAATTCAAATTCATCGTAAAAGTTTTTTAATTTTTTGATTGTTAAAAAAAGAGGAAAAAGTTCAAGATTGTTGAGTGAGGGGCTAAGAATGTATTATAGAAAAAATAAAAAAGATTAATGATGTTTTATGCATAGTGGAATTATTTTTTGACAAAGAGTGATAAAATAGGGTATTTATAACCTTATTTTATTTAAATTTATTTGTAATTAATGTATTTATAAGTTTTTCTGATTTACCTGAGGAAGTCGAAATAAATCAACGAAACGTCTGGATCATTTAATAAAAACTTTGTGTTTTTAATTTTTAGTCCAATTCCGTACTATTCCTTTTTAAATTGTTATTTATTATGGATGCGAGTGATGCAACATAAAATAATTAATATCTCATAAAATATAATTTTTTCGATGTTCACTCTACCATAACATAAGGCTTTCTTGTAGAAGGCTATGGTTTGGCTCAATTTTTTTTTATCAAAGTAGCTTTATCGGCTTTTGAGATATTTCAAGAATACGAAGCAAAAAAACAATACTTTTACCATGCACGATTACAATATTTGACCATAGACTGTATAGTAAAGTAAAAAGAACCTTTAATAAGACAAGAGTAAATTAAAGAGATTAAACAAGTCTTAAATAAAAGAAACGAAAACTTACAATTAAATTAATTTTTGATTTTATTTCTCTAAGTCCACTACTTATACATATGATCCATAATTATAATTTTAAAACATTAAATAAATATTATTATTGCTTTCTAAAATAATTTGGTTGAATAAGTGAAACTTTTTCAAGACTCATTAATACGCTCTTTGTAGTTTTTGTGAATAATGCAAAGAACTCCTTTTCGATTGCTTTTTTTTACTATAGAAAGAGATTAAAATTTCAACAAATATAATACAAATATTTTATCACAAGAACGAACTTTCTACGACTTTTAGTTATCATTGTGGGTATCTTAATTCAAAATACAGACAGAAAAAAATCTTGTTTGAAAATGATTTTTTTTCCACATTCCAAACATTTTTCAACACAATGACGAAAAAAATATGAACATTTTTGAATGAATACAACACTAAGCTCGTCCGGGAAAGCCGAATAATTTAATTTTTGTCAGAGAGTGTAGTGCAGGGGTTCTCGAAACCTATTGGAGGGGCGGGGGCAAAAAATTTGGAAAAAGATATGGAAGGAATGATCAAGTGGAAATATCTATTTATTGATTCGAAGGTAATAAAAAACACACATCAATAAACATACAATAAAGAAACAAAAAAAAAAAAAAATATAATCTGATAATAAAATGTTACACCTATCATTTTCATAGAAGGGAGTGTATGGCTGAAATCGAGTAGAAAAACAGGGGGACGTAAATACAAAAAACACGACGAATAACGTAATAAATATAAAACTAATAAACTTCAACAAAAGAAATTGATTTAGAAAAATTAAATAAGCGAAAAGAAATTCAAATATCCCATTGAAAGAATAGTCATTCATATTTGTCTGTTGTTTTAAAAGAAGAATAGAAATATTGTTTGATTTATGTGACTTAACTATTAATTTTGATAAAACTTTTTTTTTTTTAATTTGAATTTTTATTTAAATCTTGAATCAGTTAACCTATAATCGGAGTGGGTGCTGATACTTGAGAAAGATCGCAGAATAAGTCGATTCGAATCATCGTAGTTATATTGTATTATTTTTTCGTGTTCAATAAATATCTATAATTAATTATGTGTGAATTAAATACAAATTCAAATTTTAATCAAATTAATCACAAAAATAAAAGCTTCAACAGCTTCATTACTAATAAATATTTTTATTTTATGGTTATTACCATACAAATACATACTTTTTGTTGTTGATTCAATGCATGCTTTTTTATCATATCTCTGGTTGTAGTATTTTTTTCTCTCATATTTACACTAATTAAACACTTTCAGTGTACCTCTACATTCAAATTAATCACTTACAATCAAAATCACCAAGTACGAAATCCTTTGTAAAGGTTGATTTCGAAAAAAAATTGAAAAAAAATAAAATTATTTTTATTTATATGTGACCCTTAGAAATTTTTAGGCATCAATGCGGCCCGTGATGTAATTTGTGTTGTCCAGATGGCCAGGCCTCTTCTAGCCTCTAGATAGCTTAAGTTTCAAATCTAAAAGCTCTGTGACTTATCGTAGACGAGATATGAACGATTAAAATATTTATTTTGCGACACTCCTAATTTACACCCTCTTGCCTTATTTTAATAGGATTAAAATTTATACACGGCTAGCAACTTATGACACTTAAAAAGCACACAAATTTTAAAAAATATCGTTGGAGCCGTTTTTGAGAAAATCTCAAAAAACGAAAAATCTTTAATGTAAATGTCAACTTTGCGTATTTCGATTTCAACCAAAAGCATGTTATATTTCTTCTTGTCTGTATCGAGCTTAAGTTTCGAATTTCGTAGCTCTGAGACTTATGGTTAGGAAACGCAGGTAGAAACGTACATACAGAGGAACGAACCAATGGATTTTTGGCCCCTTTTTGGTCTTTGGAGACCACAATATCTGGTTTTATGTTCTAAATCCGGTGTCAAACTATTAAGGGCATCGATTCCTTCCTCCTAGAAGTCACAAAGTGAGATTAATTTTTTTCATCTTGGAGCTCTCAAAGAATCTGGACCCCGGCAGACGAATGAAATACTTCATAATATATCCTATACCTATATTATTACATGATATACAAAATATACAGGGTGTTTCTAAAATGATGCGAAATATTTTAAAATGTGATTTTTAATCAAAAATTAAGCGAGTTCTTTCATATAATTTTTTGTTCAAAACCCCTTCCCACCCAACTTACATCCCTCTAAATATAGCGGGAGGGGATTGTTTTTATTTAATATATCCACTATGGAAAAATTTAGTAGAATGCAATTTGGCAGATAGCTAATAAAATGACAGTTTTTGACGAAATTTGTAACCCTAAAATGTTATCACAAAGAGATGAAAATATCAACCCATCAACCAGCCTATACTTGATTTTTTTTTTAAATAATGACCAATCTGTGAATTTATATAGGGTTTAAGTTTTATTTTATTTTTTTGTAATCAAACAAACAATTTTATGAGAAAAAGTCAACACATTAAAAAAGCTGCAGATTGAATCCGTCTTTTTAAATCAAGTTTTTAAATAGGAAAATGTAGACGCACTAAAAAGTTTTATTCAAACTATTGTAGGGGTTGATTTTTTCATCCCCTTGTGATAACATTTTAAGGTTAGAAAAATCGTCAAAAACTGCCATTGTTCTAAATTCTTCCTCCATGGTGGATGAATTAAATAAAAACAATTTCCCCCCTAACTTTAGATGGCTCTAACATGGAGGAGAAGTGGTTTTGAACAAAAAATTATATGAAAGACCCCCCTAATTTTTGCTGAAAAATTGCCCTTTAAAATATTTTGCATCAATTTAGAAACACCCTGTATATGTGAAAATAAAAATGGGCGGGATGAAAGGGGATGTGTTTGTGGAATGAGAGGATGGCTAAGTGTTTTCTGGATGATGGTCAACCGGAACAGACGATCTCCACGATTGTTCAAGTGGCAGCCCTGCTTTGCAACCAACAGGTAATGGCTGCTGCGCCACTGCCAGTGGTTGCCTGCCTGCTCCCAGGCGAACGCATGTATCGAGCGGGAAGCCCATTAAAAATCACCCGGCCTTGCAGACATTTGACACGCCAGAGCGTGATAAGGTCATTTCCGGGCAGTCAGCTGGGCATTACGTCCACTTCCGGTTTCGTGGTCCTCCTCTTCCTTTTCTTCCTAAGTTCTTCAGGCCGGCTGAAAATGCACCGATAACGGGAGCGAAGCACGCGATCATCTTCTTCTGCAAACCGCACTCGCGAATCTAAGCCGAGCTTCCGCGTTCATCAAAAACACTCATTTCTGGGCCTCCTTATTAAAATTTTATTTATAATTCCATTTTCATTCAGAAATTTATTTGACTGCACACTATTCTATACTTTTAAATTCTTTGTGTGTCATACTCGATTCTGAGCGATGGCATTTACAACGGACCGTCACCTACTCCTGGATTTAGTGAGGCGTCATGAATATTTGTCAGAGATGAAAATTTTTTAATGAAGCGACATTCGTTTCCGGATAAGCTCGATTACACTGAACTAGTGTCTTCCTTATTTAATTGCAATTTAAAATGGGATCATTTAGTCAAATCATTTAAAATAACAATTGATAAAGCACTATTGTTTTTCTTTTCATGAAGAGAAACAAAGACGTTGTCCTCTGCTTGATGAGAATAAACATATACACACATATATCAAATATACATAAATATATTATTTATTTTTTGAGACTATAGTTTATATTTTAATGGTAACTGGCTCCTCGGCTCAGTAAGAGCAAAAAAAAAATAAAAATAATCAACATCCATGTGATACTGACCCCACATGAAAAATAATATTTATAATTAAAAAAGGCTTCTATAATAGCTATTCCTTACCACAAAATAACTCGAGTAATGAATCTCATTTATTCATTTTATGAAACTATGAAAAATCAAACTATTAATGAATTAGATTGTATGAAAAAAGATGGGAAATTTTTTCTATAAATATATGGTAGATGAATAGACTAACAAGAGAAATCGCAGATATTTGAATATCAACGTACACTATTTTGAAAAAATTTTAATTTAGGATTAGCCACAATTCCTATTTCTTATGATGCTAAGACAATGTTAAAACTGGTTTCCGAGAAACTAAAAAATTTTCTTTTGGATCTAGCAACTGTTATTAGGTTGATGAATAATTATGGAACGTTTGTATTGGCGCGTTTTTCTTTAGCCAAAAATGGCGTTTTGTTTATTTTTTTTATAAAATCTTCTCTATTTATATTTAATAAAAATGCGTGTCGAAAACCATATTCATATTCGTCATATTATGCTCTACCACTACGAGAAAGGATGGAAGGCAGCACAGTCATTTCGCGATCTCAACGAACTTTTTGGCGAAAGAACAATTACTGATAGTGCAGTACGGAAGTGGTTTGCCCGTTTCAAATCAGGTGACACTATTTGGAAGAGGATGAAAGCCTTACAACACAAATGCTGGCTGCAGACTTCAATGTCGACCAATCCTGGACAAAAACGGCAAGCGGCAATTCAACATAAACAGCGACGTCTACCTGGCACAGCTTGACCGTCTTCATGGTGCAATCGAGGCGAAAAGACAGCGCAAAAAGAACCACATCGTGTTCCATCATGATAACGCACGTCCACATGTTGTGCGCCGGGTCTTCGAATTCATCGCCAATAAGGGATGGGATCTACTCCCACATCCGCCGTACTCACCGACCGAAGCACCGACGGACTATCACATCAACCGCTCTTTGAAAAACTGGCAAAAGACTAAGATCTACGAGGATTTGGATGACTTGGTGGCTGATGTCAAAGCGTGGATTGCCTCTAAGAATTGTGACTTCTTCGCCCGTGGAATCGACCGACTGCCAAGCAAATGGGAAGCAGTTATTGAAGTAGATGGTGAATACATTCCGAATAATCATTTAAACATGTTTTTGTTAAATTTTATTATTGTTTTTGCTTAATAAAAATATTTTTAAAAAACGTTCCATAATTATGCATCAACAAATGATGGTGCTGCTGTTATGAAAACATTTGGCCAAATATCACCAATAATTAATCAACTCTGCTATTCACATGCCAAAAATTAAAAACTTGTATTTTAAGTTTTAAATGTCTTTTTTTATCTGGAAAAAACCGAAACAGGTTTAAGCCGGTTTTATAGGAAAGCTGAAATTCGAAAACCGATTTTCTAAAGTCGGTTTTTGTATAAACCCTAATTTGCATCAAGCAGAGGACAACCTCTTTGTTTCTCTTTATGATTCAACAGCTCTGGTACTCTCGGCAAAATAAAAACTTTTTAACTATTTTCTTTGTCCGCTATGAAAATGTAATATTTTCAGGTAAAAAGGGTTAATGGGATAAGCTTGTGGAATACGGGGTAATATTTGCTTTGTACTTTTAACAGAAAATTAAAAACTCTTAATTAAATACCACAATAGGAAGGAAGGGTTAGTATAGGCTGGTCTCATAAATAGCCATGCTGCTTCCCGGGTTCGAAATCTCCCAATTGATTGTAGGTGCCTGCTTTGATCGATTTCAACGGTTGCGTTTAATCATCTCTATGACGCCTAGTAGTGATGACCCGCTTTTCTTTTGTTTTTTAATTTTTCATTTAAATGACCAACGTCGGTGTTTGATTTCCAGTAATCCATTCATTCTCCAAATGAAACTTTGTCATAAGGTGTTTTCCTTGTAAGAAACCTGGCAGCCCTTAATGATAGCCATTTTTCTTTTTTCCATATAAATACACCGAGTGTATAAGGTAATATATAAATTCAAGGAGAAAATACTCTGCTAAATAAACATATAAGCTTTTGAAGAAAGTAAACAGACGAATATAACAAGATGAATACGAAATTCCGCAAGAAAATAAATTTGATTAAATTAGAGTTGATAAAAGTTGTTGTCAAGAGTACTAATAAACCACATTTTAGAATATTAAATTAAATAGTTATTAGATTGACTTCTTAAAATTTAGATTTCTACTATTAGAAGGAAGAAATCTTGTTGCACTTACTCGGTACGCCTTGAAGGGAGGAAACCCTGCCTGCTGGCCGAGGCTAATATTGATTTCACGCAAAAATTTCCAATTTTTTTCTCATTATGCTAAAAAATGTCTGAAACGTGGGGAAAAATTATTTTCAGCTATGATTTATTTTAAATCTGTGTGTCTGGGTTCAGATATCAACGATAATTTATTAACGAAAGCTCGTTGAAAGTTCGTTCTTTTATATTTCCAATGTGTGAAGCTGATTAGATTTTGGGCTTTCTAGCTTTAGGTATAACTTATTGTTCAAAAATCCACAAAACATTTTTTGAATGTTTTTATTGCAATTTTAAGGCAAAGTATCTATAATATGGGCAATATGGGTATAAATGAACAATTTATTTAATAATTAAGTTTGTCATTAATTATTTATAAGTGCGTATCTTGGGTAAATATGATAAATTTTCACTATTATTTGTCATTTAATAAATGTAGGGGTGAGCAATTTAGTATTAAAATCACATATACTCAAATTTTAATTTTCTCTAATTGCTAATGGGCCCAAAATTAAGAAGCGGGGGGGGGGGGGGTTCTTTCGTAAATAGCTATAAATTATTTTTATTCAATATTAAATATAAGAGAGTGGCCAGGTGTATGGTAAAGTCACGTGGATAGTTATATCAGTTTATTTGTATTATTTCTATTTTAATAAAAAGGGGAAGAGAGGGATAGTGCGAGGAGTATATAAGGGGGGGGGGGGGGGGGGGGAATGGAAAGTGGCAAGGGATATATAAGGGAGGAGTGATAGGGAGAGTAGTTACTGGGTATCAGGCAGGCAGTGTCGGATAAAACATCGACTGGGAATATTACAAAATGGCCTGTCCACGTTGATCCACCCTCTCAGCTAACTCCACCACTTACTAATAAACAACCCTTCATCCTTATATTAATTATATGAATAGAAGTAAAGAAACCATTAAATATAATTTGGTTTCTTTCTACTTATTATACATTTAGGTAAGTAGAAATCGTGTATGCCTGTGTGACTGTGTGTTTGTAAAGAAAGTGAATATATTAGTTGAATAAAAGATTTCACTGTCGATGGTAACAGAATTGTTTTTATTTTAGGTTAAAAATAAAATGAGACAGTCTTCTGTTTTTTAAATAAAATAATTTTTAATTATTTCTAGAGACTATAGTTTCAAAAGCATTGCCTTCATCATCAGTCTATCACAAATATTTCAAATTAGTTACAAATTAAGATTTATACATTGAAAATTTTGAAAAATATATGTCTTTTTCTTCATGTTTTCTCTTGGGAGATTAGATCCAGTTACATTCTAATCTCCCAAGAGAAAACATGAAGAAAAAGACATTATATATTTTTCAAAATTTTCAATGTATAAATCTTAATTTGTAACTAATTTGAAATATTTGTGATAGACTGATGATGAAGGCAATGCCTTCGAAACTATAGTCTCTAGAAATAATTAAAAATTATTTTATTTAAAAAACAGAAGACTCTCTCATTTTATTTTTAACCTAAAAGTGAATATATTTTGAGATTTCAATAACTAAGCGAGAACAATATTTATTCGACTAAAACTCGACTGGACTTGTCTTTGACATGCTTGATCTAGAAGATATACCAGGCAGGGACTTCAAACCTTCTATCAGCACCCTTTTCGAAAAAAATCATTCATTTTATTTGCCCCTTGAAAATATGCAACAATTTCGAGAACTAATATATGTACTTTCCAAAACAAAAAAATGTTTTTTAAAGAAATATTTGAAATAACGGATAATAATTTGAAAATTTAAAGATCCTCCTGAATTTATGAAAATACTCTAAATGTTTAAAATTTTAGGGATGCGCCATCCACAGCATCCATGGACCGCACGCCACTGATATCTAGGTATATGTTTATTTTGATCAAACAGAGGATACTTCATTGATTTCTCTTTATGACAAGAAAACTGATTTTCTTCAGCTTCTGGTTTATATAAATATAGCATATATAAATATATGTTTATATTTGCATGCAACTTATTTTATAAAATGAAATTATTTTTTTCTACTTATTTAAAAGTCTTATCGAATAATATTTCCAGGGAGCTCATTTTACTCCACCCTGTAAAACACCTTTTTAAATATTATTTGAAAAGCTTAAATTAATATTGAATCGAAATCGCAATTTTTCACCAATAAATCTCTCTTCATATGAAATAGAAATTAAGAATATTTGTTAATCAATCAAGTTTCAATCATACTTTTCAATTTTTTTTTTAATTATAATATTTTCTTAGTTATTCCATCTTATGGAACCTAAATATTAATTAGGATTTTTATTTACATTATACTAGTATATAATCATATCAAAAAAATGCGAGCACCATCCACACGGAAAAAAAATTCTAGCTACATTTCTACTGATTTGGTCTATCTCTCTGTTTATTTTGTTAATAAAAAATCAAATAGAAATGTTTATTTGAAATTCCCTTGAAAACCTATTTATCGAAATTCAAGGAAATTTCACACTGGTGGGCTATCTTATCAGCAACGGGATTCTTTCCCTTTGCGATTTTCAGCTCATTTGGTGACAGGCAAGCCTCGAGGCAACGTCTTCTTGTCAACCAAAGGTAAATTAATCTTAATATGGTTACTTTCTAGTTTTCTAAAACATACTTTCTCTTGTTCAAATTGATTGTTTAATTAATTACAAATTAAAATCACCATTAGAGATAGTGGTCCAAAAATTGATTTAAAATAAAATTATAATTATACAGGTTGACCCGAAAATGTATTTACTAAAAAATTTGATTATACAGAGTGTCTATTGGCAAAAAACCTTTTTAATTCGCAGAGCGCGTAATATGGAACTAATCCCTGCTCTGGCCATTTAATTGAAAAGATTTTTTGAAAAGTAGCTAATATTTGTTAATTCATAAAGAGAAATCAATAAGAGTTGAAATTAATCCCAAAAACAAAAGCTTCACCAGCTTCATTACTAATAAATCAATACGGTTATCCTCTGCTTGATGCAAATAAACACATAATATTTCATACAGGGTGGGGCATGTAGATAGATATTTTGAAGATAGATATAGATAGATATTTTGAAGAGATATAAAAAAATGAAAAAAATTTAACTAGAAAAAAACTGAACATATTTTTGAAAATAACATAAAATATTATTTTTTTAAAATTAGTTTTAAACATTATATCAGACCAAAAAAATGGGGGGGGGCAAGAAAATTCTGGCCCTTTCGACCAAACTCAACCAAATTTTGTATACATATTCTGTGGACCCCCAGAAGGATAGAAATGCAAAAACTAACCACCCAAAGGGAGGAGGGGGGGCAAAAATGAAAATTCTAGCTCTTTCGACCAAGTTGTGTATATAAAATTTGGTTAGTTTTTGCATTTCTAGTTTTCTGGGGGGTCAACAAAATATATATACAAAATTTGGTTGAAAGAGCTAGAATTTTCATTTTTGCCCCCCCTTTTTTTTGTCGAATAATGTTTAAAACACATTAAAAAAATATATATTTTATGTTCTTTTCAAAAATATTCAGTTTTCTTCTAGTTAAATTTTTTCATTTTTTTATACCTCTTCAAAATGTGGTAGATCTTTATGTAAAAGTATTCTTAAGAAATGTTTAAAATATATCATATTAAAAAGCTTGATATATAACTTACATTTAAAATAAATTTTAGTCTTTTTTAGTAAAAAATTATGTGTTTAGCTTTTTTTAACGCGCAGTGTATATTCATATTCGTAATATGTTTATGTGTATCAATCAGAGAACAAACTAATTAGTTTTCCTTTCCCGATATATTTCACATTAGCTGAAATGTGTTGGTTTCATTGACTTTTCACTGTATCTAGTTAACACTTTTCATGGATCTGTACTTAAAATATTTAGACTCAGGCAGTGTGTCAGCCAAGTTCGGAAAAACGGGCGAAGCTCCGGCCATGTGTATATTTACACGAACAATTTCGAACTACTTTCGACCCCCCCATAACTCAAAATCTATTAGACCTACACATTTGAAATTTTGCATGTCTAATAAGCCCACTGGAACCCCAAATTTCATGAATAAACATATTATAGTTCTTGAGTTATTAAGGACTGAAAAGTGCCATTTTTAACACTGACTTACTGACTCACTCACCTATCAAAAACGTAGAGTACTTTCGCTGATACTAGAATGCTTAAATTTGGCATAGTGATATAGTTTGGGCAACAATTAAAGGAAAAAATCGAAAAAGTGAAACTTTCCATTTTTAAGGACATTAAATGAAGCGGTGAAATTTATTATAAGCTTAATTAACATATAGTGGAAATACAATCAACCTAGAATTCTGAAATTTGGCATACTGATAGAGCTTGATAGATTAATAAAGGGTGAAATCGAAAAACCGAAGCTTTCCCTTCTTTAGGACATAAAATGAAGAAGTTATATTTAACTCCTAAGTATTAAATACATTTGCATGGATTAACTAAATTTTATTTAGATAAAAATAAGCTGACGTGTTCTGATGTGGCCATCCACTTGACTTTACCATACAACCTGGCCTCTCACTTATATTTAACATTTAATAAAATTATTTATAATCATGTAGCGGGTTAGTTTTTGCATTTTTAGATTACTGTGTGCCCACTGATTATGTATACAAAATTTGGTTGAGTTTGGAACAAGAGCCTATATTTTCATTTTTTGACCCCGCACCCATTTTCGGCGGATAGTTTTTCCATTTTTAGACTTCTGGGGTCGCACTGATTATGTATACAAAATTTGGTTGAGTTTGGTACAAGAGCCTGTATTTTTAATTTTTAACCCCCCTCCACCCCCCAATTGTAGGTCTATATGCTTTAAAATATAATCAGCTCTTAATCTCAATGGACCAAAACTAAGTATGAAATTTGGTTATGATATTAACACTAGTTTTTGAGCTAGCTCATCCACAAAAGTTTGATAACGCACAGACTAACGGACGGACGGACGGACAGACTAACAGACATTTTGACAAAACAATTATTATCTCGAAAAATATAATTTTTTCGATGTTCACTTATTAGAGCTTTTTTGTAGAGCGAAATGCCATGGTTTTCAATTTTTCCAATCAAAATAGTTTCAGCCGTTTTTGAGATATTTCGAAAAAAAGAAGAAAAAAACCCACTTTTTTCATGCACGATTACAATACTTGACCATACCCTGTATGGTAAAGTAAAAAGGATGAATCTTTTCAAAATTATTTCTTATTTTAAAAGTTATCTCTCTTTCTTTAGAATTTTCCAATGCTGACATAGTTTTAATTTCAATATATAGAAAATAGACTTGAGATATAATTTGATAATAATATGTTGAAGAAGACAATAAAAGAGTGTGTCTTCTGCCGGAATTATACATTTTATTTATAACGAGACTATAGTTTCGAGGGCTTTGCCCCCTTCACCAGTCTATTACAATTCGAAACTAAAGTCTCGTTATAAATAAAATTTATAATTCCAGCAGAAGTCTCTTTTATTGTCTTCTTCAATATATAAAAATTTTGCTACCCTCTGCCAAAAAACTTTCAATTTGATAATAATATGATTTCTGAAAATTTTGTAGCTAGATTGATAGCCTGGAAAATGTTATCCTTTTTCCTTTATTTATTTATTATTATTTTATAGGCATCTTAGTCAGGATCCATTTATTTATGTCTATGTTATGTACTGCAAATAAGTGTAAGAGCGGATTATAATTGGTTAACTTTGTCAACAGACTGCTAGGCTTGTGTTCTTGAGTCCGAGCAGTAAATAATAATTTTTAATTTAACCAAGAGAGTCCAAACGAAAAAATCTTGCACCCAATATATTTCAATGCTCTTCTCTACTCTACACGAATAATTATTCCTTTTAAGTTGTATTGATTGGAAAAGCAAAATGGACAGGAGGCAAAAGTTCCACAAGGAAAATTTAATGAAAATGAAAAAGAGTTTTTGATATTTGATCATTTTTCATTTTGCGGCATAGAATATGGATTTTGTGTCTGAATCCATCTTTTAACTGATTTAAGTGTTTTTCTATTGGAAAAAAAAGGTGATAAATTGTTTCAAGACGATTTCCCTATAAATCAAATAAAAAAATATTTGAATTTTAGTAAATTCGAAAAAAATTTCAAGTCAATTTTTTATTCATAATTAAATAAGATTTTCTGAAAGCTGTCATTGGCTTTGCATAATGGGTCCCACGGGATCACGGGCTAGTCCACAGGATAACGCCCAGTATTTCTTCTCTTCTCGTCTGCCTTTTGAACCCGCGCTTTTCCTTCCACATCTATTTCGATCTGGTCGCCAACTTTCTGCACTTGCAGCCAATTGCTGAAATCTGATTAATTGAGGGTGATTTTTGCAATTTGCATTTTTAGAACGGTCATTAACTGGCTTATTACTTCCTCCGCTGCCGACCCCTTTAATTGGGCAACTTGACCGGGCAAATGATAGGAATTTCCCCGCTGCCCACTTACTACCGTTTAATTTCCATATTGGAAAAATCCATTAAATTAATTAATTTTTTCTAGTTATCAACGCAGCAACAATAACATTCAATTTCAATTTCAAATCTATAATAGACACAAAAAGGGTTAAAAGAGTTCCATTATTTCGAATCACTTGCAAGAAATTGAATTAAAAAAAACACAAAGTGAAATCCTAATGTGAAAAGCAATATATTCTATTTTACCCCTCCCTCGTCCACATCCAACCACTCTCCACCCCACCAACTCTGTACTCAACCCCAACACCCCGCATCTGTTCACTCTCCAGAACCCAACCCTCTCCGGAACTTCTCTACGCCCCCAGTCACTCTCCACCACAACAACCCTCTCCGGATCTTTTCTCCCGCCCCTAATCACTCTCCACCACACCAACCCCCTTTAAACTTTATCCCCCGCCCCTGATCACTCTCCACCACACCAACCCTCTCCAGATCTTCACCCGCGCCTCCGGTCGCTCTCCACCTCATTTCTAGCTCTCTAGAGGCCCACAGATTATGTATACAAAATTTGGTTGAGTTTGGCCAAAGGGTTAGAATTTTCATTTTTTAACCCCATTCCTCGACGTCTTCAGCAATTGATACCAATAATAATCGAAAGGTCAAAAATCCAATGTAGAATGGATATTCCTCATAAATGTTTTCAATTTTTAAATAATTTCATTATTTAAAAGGAAAGAATTTGAATAAACAAAAACAATCGTCTTGGTTACCAAAGAAGGAGATTTGAAGGGACCGAAAAGTGGTACTTCAGGGTCGCAGCAAGAAGTTATATATCCTATTCTACTCTCCTGGTTTATAGGAAGAGTTTGGCGGAGGTTTCATCAAAATCAGCCCAGTAGTTCAGTAGTTATTTGATTGATTATTTCTAAGGGGACGGACATTTAAACAGACACAGGCACAAATGCCCTTTAGTAGTATATGATTATCCAATTAAAAACGTATATTTTCAGGTTTTGTCTTTGACAAGAGTGAAGGACTTGGTTTGATGACTTTTATTTTTCTTTTCAGAAAAATATCAAATGAATGGCATTTTCCTTCTTGGTTATTGGAGTTTTGAAAGTTTGCTCCCCCATCTTAGTTAATGTCTAATATGACTGTAATTGAATTTAATATTAGAAATTAAATAGCATTCATTTAAAATAGCGTTCCTCAACCAGCGGAACGCCTCCAAGGGAATTTTAAAATAGAAATAAAGAAAAAAACAGGCTAAGTGCGAGTCGGGCTAGCATACAAAGAGTTCCATAGCTAATATACAGGGTGCTCCACAGAAAACTGAGGGTTTTTCCATTAATCTATTAATTTTTGTAATATATAATTTTATTTTATTCTTCGCTCATATTTGGAAAATTTATCTATAACTGCATCATAGAATTTAGAAATGAAATTAACTTTTTTCATCTCTGAGATACAAGCTCTCAAAGAGTCAGGACAAAGACATGCCATCGCAATACTTCCACATTATATTCTATCAATATAAATGTGAAAGATATATATTTATTATGACTTTCCTTTTCATTTAAATTTATTTAAGGACTACTTTTTTAATGATATTGATGCAAGAAGATTGTTTGAAACATCAGGAAAAGAAGAGTAACAAATTTTATGGGTTAGTATTAGGAGATGAAGTTACCTACCTGTGAATGCATGTCTTGAGCGTATGAAAGTTGTAGGTCGCAGGAAAGCAGGAGAGGTGAAAGCTGTTTTTATATATTTTTACAGATTTTTAAATTAAAGGGTTGTAAAGCTAGAAAGACGGAGAGAGAACTCAATGCTAGTTTTGTATAAAGACGTTTTTTATAAAGTAAAATAATAAGTTTAATTCAAAATTATGTAAAAAAGGCAAATTCTAAAATGTGAAGAAATCTTGATGAAGATTGCCAAAAGGGTCATAAGTAACTTTATATAAAAGGCAGAAAGCGATTTTTAATGAAAAGTTAACTAAAATGAATTGGAAATGTTGTAAAAAAAGTAAATTCTAAAATTTGAAGAAATTGCCAAAAGGGCCGGAGGCGATTTTCAATGAAAAAGTAACTCAAATGAATTCGAAATGTTGTAAAAATATAAATTTGGAAATTTGAAGAAATTTTGATTAAGTTTGCCAAAAGGGCCGGAGGCGATTTTTAATGAAAATGTAACTCAAATAAATTCGAAATGTAAAAATATAAATTCTGAAATTTGAAGAAATTTTGATGAAGTTTGCAAAAGGGTAGGAGGCGATTTGTAATGAAAGGTAACTCAAATGAATTCGAAATGTTGTAAAAATATAAATTCTGAATTAAAATTTTGAATTTTTATTTAAATCACACATAATTATATTTATTTATTGAACACGAACAAATAATACAATATAACTACTACTAAAAGCTTCAACAGCTTCATTACTAATAAATTCTGAAATTTGAAGAAATTTTGATGAAGTTTACCAAAAGGGCCGGAGGCAATTTTTAATGAAAAAGTAACTCAAATGAATTCCAAAAGATGTAAAAATATAAATTCTAAAATTTAATAAATTTTAATGAAGTTTGCCAGAAGGGCCTTAAGCGATTTTTAATGAAAAATTAATTAAGTTCGAAATGTTTTAAAATAGGAAATTCTAAAATTTGAAACCATTCTAATGATTTTTTGCAGAAGAGACGGAGGTGATTTTCAATGAAAAAGTAACTTATTTGAATTCGAAATGTTGTAAAAATATAAATTTTAAAATTTGATGAAATTTGCCAAAAGGGCCGGAAGTGATTTTTATTTCAAGGTCACAATCCTAAAGATCTAAAAAATTGATAAGGGTTGATTTCTAATTAATTTAGAGTGGAAAATGCCAAAAAATCACTCTATTATAAATAAATATATTGATGTTGTCACTCTGACGGCCAGGCAAGAACTGATCCAATTGACCAGAAGCTCATTCCTTATATATAAAAAACGGAAGAGGGAATCTGGAAAGAGAATAGTCTGATTTGAAAAAATTGCTCAAATTTAAAATCTTGCAACCTAATTGGATTTAATGTCAAGCAAGAAACGTAGTCTTTATCAATCCCTTAAATCAGAAGAGAAACACCCTTTTTTTTAATTACTTGGTTATTTATTTATTTTTTGTCAACAAACTATTTGAGCTAGAAAGCTAAAACTCGACAAATGGTCAATGTGCATCTTATAAATATAAACCTTTGTACTAAATATCACTTCATTGACTACACGATTGTAGTTTGAGGGCTATCCGTGTAAATATTATTATTATTATTTTTCTTTAAAACTCTTCCAAAATTTAAGTAATTTGTATTTTTTTTTAGTTTTTAAGTACTTTTGAAGATGTTTAACTACTACTACTGGTGACCGAAACTCGAGGGGTGAACCGGGATTGAAATTAGGTGTACTCGTCTTTGGAATTATGTGGAATTATTTTGGAATTTATTAGATAACCCTTTCATCTATTGTCTTGTATTTGAAAATGAAAGTGGAAGTAGGTGTACACGATATTAATTCGGGGTTCACCCCTCACCGAACTATTATTGATTTGTCACTTAAGTGAAATAAAGTTCATGATCTCGATTAATTATTTTTATTTATTCACTAAACAGTTTCGGTGAGGGGTGAACCGCATCTACACCGCCACTGATATATATAATATAATATATGTAATATCATAGAAATAGTCAGTATCTATATAATATATGCCATTTTCAGATGCTTAGTGTGTAAAATAATGACATTCAAGTGATGGCCATTTTGAAGCTGTTCATTCAAAGTTTGCCACAGCTCTTTCCAACATTTCTTCATTTTTAATTTCACTTGAAATATTTATCCAATCATAAATGATTAAATATGATGGGTATTTTAAAACATGTTTTTTCCAATAAAAAATACAAAGGTATAAATAATTATAATTCAACTGGTATTTAGTGCTGCTGAGTTCCATTGTGCGAAATTTTCATTATTTTCTTTCTTGCATTTCCTAATTTCATCATGTTATCTGTTATTACGCTATATTTTCTCTCAATAATACAAAAAGCAATAAAAAGGACTCGGGGCCCATCTCAATGGAAAAGACATAATTTCTGGGTCAAAATCTCTAGCGGATCTAATGCTCTCCCATAACGACTCCATTCCTCGGGTAAAGATTTCCAAAACATAACATAAATATTGTAGAAATCTTTCTTTTATATAGGCACCCAGTGATAAAAAGAATCTGCGATTTCCAAAAATCGATTTCCCCATAAAAAGCTATTCCTTAGAAACAGGTTAATTATCTCATTCATGTTTACAGAAAAGAATAAAAGTCTCTCGTAAAAGAAATAGAAATAATTGATTTCAAGTGCTAATATAATATTATTTTCAATCTATTTTCGTCAATTTTTTATTAAAATCAATGGGAAGTTGGACTTATTCTCGGGAAAAATAGTTATCGATAAAATATATAATTTTTTTTTGTTAAGGATAAATAAATTGAATTGCTTCTTTCCAGTAATTTATTTTGTTATTCAAATGGTTAATCCAAATATTTCGAGAGCGCTCTCGGCATCTCTTCCTCAGTGGAAACTGTGGGACCACACAATAGGCAAGTCAGTGAGTTATTATAATTACAGGTGTCAAAAGGTATTCACCCACTCCCCCACCAATGTGCCGGCCCCACCAGTTTGTACAGAACATTGATAAAAGCTCAATCACACAACACACACATACATATATATATATATATATATATATACA
>JALMQS010000127.1:5178909-5189778 GCA_024734495.1 Forficula auricularia
TTTTTTTTTTTTTTTTTTTTTTTTTTTTTTTTTTTTTTTGTGTGTGTGTGTGTCGCTCTTTTTTTTTTTTTTTTTTTTATGTGTGTGTGTGTGTGTGTGTGTAGGATCAGAAAGAGCAGAGATTTTTTTTTTTTTTTTGTTCAGGCATTTCCCCCCCCTTTTTTTTTTTTTTTTTTTTTTTTTTTTTTTTTTTTTTTTTTTTTTTTTTTTTTTTTTTTTTTTTTTTTTGGAGTCCCTCTCTTTTTTTTTTTTTTTTTTTTTTTTTTTTTTTTTTAGTAGAGGAGTGTTCCCTCCTCCTTTTTTTTTTTGTGTGTGTGTGTGTGTGTGTGTGTGTGTGTGTGAGATGGAGTCTCTCTCTTTTCAAAAAAAAAAAAAAAAAAAAAAAAAAAAAAAGTGGGGTGTGGGGTGTCAAATGCCTCTCTCTCTTTTTTTTTTTTTTTTTTTTTTTTTTTTTTTTTTTTTTTTTTTTTTTTTTTTTTTTTTTTTTTTTTTTTTACACACACACACACACACACACACACACACACACACACACACACACACACGCTCTCTCTCTCTCTCTCTCTCTCTCTCTCTCACTCTCTCTCTCTCTCTCTCTTTTTTTTTTTTTTTTTTTTTTTTTTTTTTTTTTTTTTTTTTTTTTTTTTTTTTGTGTGTGTGTGTGTGTGTGTGTGTGTGTGTGTGTGTGTGTGTGTGTGTGTGTGAGAGAGAGAGAGAGAGAGCGCGCGCGCGCGCGCGCGCGCGCGCGCGCGCGCGCGCGCGCGCGCGCGCGCGCGCGGGGGGGGGGAAGCAACCCCCCCCCCCCCCCCCCCCCCCCCCCCCCCCCCCAACAGAAAATAGTTTCTCTCTTGTGTAGCAGGTATCGGAACTGTAACATTCGATTACAAAGACAGTGCACACCACTAAGCCAGGGGGTCGGGAACTCTTCTGCCTAGTAACCGTATTTTTGAAAAATCTAAGAAATTATAGATTGAGTTTTTAAATCAAAAAAAATTGATTGCAAAATATTCGCTGAAATGATTAATTTTATTTTTAGTTTCCGTTTTCAAGCAGATTTCAAGATTTTAGAAAAGATCAGGAGATGATGAAATTTATATTACATCCGCTGAAGTGTGATTTAAAATTAATAGACATCAAAACTTTTCATGGGATATCTTTTGCAGATCTACAAATGGCGAATTCTTGGATACAAAACTTCAGGAAATGAAAAATATGTTGAAAAAAATGAGACAACTATGGAGGAAACACCAGAGGACATTAAATTTAAATGCTGGAACTCTTTTCCAGGTAATTATTCAAATGCCAGGAGATTAGTTTTTGGAATTTTGAGCTTATATTTATAATTGTGAACAATTTTTATCTACAATGAACTACATTAAAAACAAACATAGAAGCAGACTAACGGATGCAAGTTTAAAATCGGAAATGCTTTTAAAATTCACCAAGTACACTCCAAATTTACTTAAATTGTCAAATAAAATAGAAGTCCAAAAATTGCATTGAATGGGAAATTAATATTAAAATAAATAATTGCAATTATATTTACATTAATTAAATAAAAATTAGAAAAAAATGTCGTTTGGTTTTCTTGTTCCCACAAAAAAAAAAATATAGTATAATATGTGTTTAAAAAAATTCGAAATAATTAAAAAATTAAAATTGCGGCTTCCTAAATTTTATTTTTTGTACGTTATTTGTTGTTTGAAATGGCTCTTCGTTTCAGAAAGGTTCCGACCTCCTCACCTGCGCCAACTATCTCTATGTATTTGATACTTAAAATCTGTGGCCGACGGCTTATATTTATCAATTAATTTCTTTAAATACTATCAAAAACTTGTGAAACATAAAATATGTATGTAAATTTATGAGGATTTTCTCGAAGCAACAATATAAAATTTGTCTCATTTCATTTTAATTTTTCATTGTATTGTTATATCAATGAATGTGTTTCTGCCTGTAACAAGAAAGCCCCCCAATACAGGGCTGTCCAACCAGCGGCCCGCCGTGCGGGCTAAGCAGAGAAAATGAATGGCCCGATATAAAATTATAAACTTGCTTAAAACATTGAGATTGTTATGTTACTGAAAACATAAGTATCTGATACAATTTGATCTGATAATGTTTTTTGTTTTTTATAAATAATAAGAAATTGGAAAATGAAAATCACCCCACAAGTTTTCGAAGAATAAAAGGCAGATTTTCAATTTTCAATGTGAAAAAATATATCAAGATTTCCAAAAATAATGACAATTTTGGTATATTTTGAACCATTTTTAATGATTTAAATATTTCACGTGCAAACTTTCTGATTAAATATATGGAAATGAAAGAAAAATTTTATAAAGTCTTTTAATAAAATTTTATAAAAATTATCTACCTAGAAAGAAATATTCTTCCTGACTTCACAATTTTATTCACTTTAGAAATATGAATTTACATATACCTACATGAAGCTATTTTCGAGGAATAAATTCACTAAAAGCAAAATTATAAGGTCAACTATCAGGTAAAAAATAACAAATTTTCGGATATTTAAAAATTATTCTCATACAATATTTCAATTTTTTTTAAATTTATTATTTCAGTAATTAAAACTCATGAAGTGATAAATGATTTAAAACAAAATCCTGAAGGAAAACAATTCGAAGATTATTATGCTTCTTTGTCATGGGGATATCATATTTTACATTATTAATTATCTTTTTGATTATCAAATAATATCAAATGAATTGGTATATTTTATATGCTGCTCCAGACATTTATATTTTTGCTTCAGATGTGGCCTGTTTAAGCTAAAGGGTTGGGACACCTCATTCTAATATATTAATTTTATGATTTTTATTTACTAAATGAATATATGAGTATTATATGTAGAACTATTAACTGAAGGTTATTTTGAAAAATTCGATTTTGTCATCAATGGCATCGGACACTCGACTGATTTGACGATCAAATTAATTTTGGGAATTGAAATTTCGTTTTTGAGTACCATAGCGTATCAATTCAAGCCGGCCGTGGGAGAGAGTGCTGAAAAAACAAAAGTGAAGTAGGTATAAATAAAAAAAAAATAATAGAAATAAAATAATTAGAACAGTAAAATAGAGAGTTCACTCCACGAAGTGGGTTAATGTTTCTTCGCAGACGAAGATTAATCTCAGGTCCAGAATGATAAGAAGCCCAGGGGCGAAGGAAATGACTGGAGACAAGGGCAGTTTAACAAAAAACCAGACCGAAAAAATCCCCCGCCGAAATTGACTCGAAACATCTTCCGTTAATAAATTACCGTCCGAGTGGGCTTTTTGCTCACTTGGACATATATGAATAGTGGAAATGAAATTGAATTATTCCGATGGAATTGGATCTCGATTATAAAACATCCACCGCTCCATTGAAATGCATCAGAAAGGATTTTCATAATTGCCTGGGATTTTTATTTATTTACTTATTTTACAATCCATACAAACATAGGAACTTGGGTCCCGCCTAGTGTTTATACAATACTTTTGTTACAATAATTCAGGGTCATCAACCTTTTTCACGATCGGTGCACCAAATTTTCATTAAATGTTCCGCGGTGCACTTCTCTCAAAACGTAGAAAATAAAAACTTCACTATATTTACAATTTATCAATACCCGTAGGTAATACCGATTAATTATCTAATAATTAGATTAGATTCTAAATAGGTTTTTTTATTTATTTATTTTGAAGATGTAACATTTTTTTTAGTACAGTGTGTGTTCGCGGTGCATAGTTTGAAGATCCTTGCAATAATTTACAAATTGGCAAAGAGTTTATACCAATACAAAATTTAGAAGGCGAAAGTAAAGAAAAGATTAAAAGATATAAAGGGAATAAAAAAGTAAGGAATATCAGTATTTTTAATAATTAGTTCTTATCAATCTTAATATAGTTTTTTATTTTGCCGAGCGTTTATATTGTTGAATATTAAAGAAAAACAAGATGTTGTCCTTCGATTGATGCAAATAAACATACACATATATATCGCCGATATATCTGTATATATATTATTTATTTGTTTGAGACTAGTAGTTCGAAGACCGTCTTTCATCAACAGCCTTTCTTCAATTCATAAAATGTTTTTCATGGAGTCAATATCATAGTGATACTGAAAACTTGGTGTTCCTTCGTCACTGCTGGCTAGGAACTTGTACCGGTATCCGTTCCTAGCCAGCAGTGACGAAGGAACATCAAGTTTTCAATATCCATATGATATTGACTCCATGAACAACATTTATAATTGAAGAAAGACTGATGATGAAGACCAAGTCTTCGAAACTATAGTCTTAAACAAATAAATAATATATATACAGATATATCATCTCGATATATATATATGTGAGTATGTGTATTTGATCAAGCAGAGGACAACCTCTTTTGTTTCTCTTTGTGAATCAACAACTCTGCTACTCTCGGCAAAACATAAACTTTTCTCTTTGTTTCTCTTAATATTGAAGGAATTTTTAACAAGTGCTATACAAATATAATCTTCTTTGTTGGGATTGTAAACTAGAAATGACACAAAGAGATTTGTTTCATTTAAATTGTTGATTGACCCCATATACATATTTAAGAGATTCATCCGCTGTTACGGTCCATTTAATGGTATTTTATATACACCTCCCAGGGGTCCTCATGTAATCAGGCGTGGAATGACGATTCCAGAACTACGAATGCCCCATTTGTTTTAATTTAATTTGTTTTTATTTTTTCTCAAACTTTTTCTGGTATAGCCAATTTTATTTGGGTTCATAATACAAATTGTAATCACAAAACATTTTCTTATTTGAATTATTTATTTCTAGAGTCTTTAAATATAATTAAAATTAAAATGATCATTTTAATAAACAAGAAATTATTTTTACTTTGACTAATCTATTTATGTAAATAAAGAGCTTTGTTTTACTAATTATGAAATAAAACGTTTAATTTTCGATTTATCACTTTACAACCTAAACTTATATTTTTAAAATTATGAAATTTATGCAAAGTAATAAAAAAATATGTTCATGGATTACTTATCCTAGAAAGTTGAAATTCGGTCTGAATATTTTTCTCAACACGTAGGTACATACTCAATTCAGCCAGCCATTATCAAAAATTCTTTTAAAAATATACTTTCAAGTTCTCTTATTTAAAGGATTAAAATTGGGATGGAGCTCAAAAAATACAAGTATCAATATAAGTCCTAGACCAGGGTTGTCCAAACTTTTGGCTTACATTGGCCACATTTGAAGGAAAAAATTGTGCCAGGTCGCAGATAAAATGTACTAATTCTATTGAAAGTTTTTTCCCGTGAGTCGCAGACTTTTTATAAATTGAAGGAGAAAATAAAAGAGTGTGTCTTCTGTTGGAATTATAAATGAATAGGGAAAAGCTCTCGAAACTATAGTCTCGTTATAAATAAATTAAAAATTTATAATTCCAGCAGAAGACACACTCTTTTATTGTCTCCTTCAATATACAAATTCTACCGATTTTGTTGATCAAAAAAAATAGTTGATAAAATTAAAAAAACTAAAAAATTATTGATTGTTAAAATAAATGCAAATCTTTTATAAAACAATCTTTAAAAGTTTAATCAAACCCAAAAATTTTGGGAGACTTTCTCCCTTTCTCAATGGAAAAATTTCAACTAAGGCTGGCTAATAAATATGTTTATTAATTGAAATTTTACCATATTATTTCATCGGTCCATTTTATAATTATATATTTTTACTCTTCAATCAAATATAAAAAAATAACAATCATGTAAAAAATGTAGATATAATCAGGAAACTTTTTCAAATAAAAAGTTAAAATTTGGTGCATTGTAATGCAAAATAAGAAATTGCGTACGATTTTCAGCTCATTAACTCAAACCTTTCAAGATTGGCATTTTGTACACTCAGAAACCTTTTTTCAGGTAAAAAGCTAAAATTTGGTGAATTTAAAGATATTTGCGTACCAATGTTCAGCTCATTAACTAAAACCTTTCAAGATTAGCATTTTGTACTTTCATAAAATGTTTTCAGGTACAAAGCTAAAATATGGTGCAGTGTAAGATATTTGTGTACCAATTTTCACCTAATTAATTAAAACCTTACAAGATTGGTATTTTATACTCTCAGGAACCGTTTTTAGGTAAAAAGCTAAAATTTGGTGCATTATAAGATATTTTCATACTAATTTTCACCTTATTAATTAAAACCTTTCAAGATTGGCATTTTGTACTCTCAGGAAACGTTTTCAGGTAAAAGCTAATGAAAATAATATGTATCTTATAAATTGATATTTATTTTTCACGTAATTGACATTTTTTCATCAGAGAAAATAAATAATTCGAAATATTCAAGAAAACATTTTTTTCTGCCAACACGTCTCAGCTTGTCTATACGTGTCTAGACTCGTTTGAAATAGTCTCGAGTTTTTTATCTTTAAAAAATCTATTAAATATTTGTAATTGGAAATAAGCAAAACGGGCAATTCTAGAGCCATTGAGTACTAATACTATCTAATGCAGGCCTGGCCAACCTGAATTGCACCACGTGCTGATTGACGACTTAAAAATTTCTGAGGACCGCACATATAATAATAAATAAGAATAAGTTTTTGAATATTTTTTTTTTCGAAATCTGCCTTTACAACGAATTTGGTAAGTATCAATTTTGATTGAAAGTTTATTATTAATATTAATTTGAATGTAGCGATACACTGAAAGTGTTCGATCAGTGTAAATGTGGAAAAAACAATACCACAACCAGATATAAAATGAAAACACACATTGATTCAACAACAAAATATATTTATATGGTAAAATAAACATAAAATATCAAAATTATTAGTTATAATAAGTCTCATAAACCTAACAATATTTCAAATTTTATTTTAAAATAAAAAACAAATTTGAATGGCTTTTTCTTTTTTTCTGTCTGATATTTGCGTTTCTTTCAACTTACTTAATTTTTCTAAAACTATATCATTAGTTGAAATTTACTATTATTATTTAATATGTATTCTTCTTCATGTAATTATAGAGAACCATAATTTTTTTAATTACTTTAATGCGAATTTAAAATATATTTTAAAATACCCGATGAAAAACAATTCGTCAAAGATGCCCACGGGCCGCAAATAAGTCTATCGAGGACCAAATGAGGCCCGCGGGTTGGCCAGGCCTGAGCTAGACCCTTTGATCAATTTGTACGATATTTTTCATATACGACCTTATGGAAATGACTCTCCATATGAAAGTGAAAGTGACCCAAAGGGAAGGTGGTCAAAAATTTTTGCACAAATATACTTCAAGCTATTTCCCCTTGAAGAGTTCTATATTTAAAAGAATATATCGTCGTGATCTTACAAAACCTCGTAAGTCCTAAATTCATTGTTTGCCAGAAAACAAGAAAAAACATTTTAAACAAGAATACATACAAATACAATACAATATTTATTATTTGTCCGTAGCGCGAAATTAAATTGGAATAGAATAAAAATGTTTCAATAGACAGATGCGCCATGAAAAGTTGGTGGGTATAAACGAATAATACGTATTTGACCAAAATTCGGATTTACGAGGTTTTGTAAGATCAGCGACGATATGTTCAATTGGTAATGTGCACAAAATTAAGGGGGGGGGGGGGGGATTGTTTCGTAAATAATTATAAATTATTTTATTAATTTTTAAATATAAGAGAGGGGCCAGTATGGTAAAATCATGTGGATGGGCACGTCAGCTTATTTGTTATCAAAATATAATACCTTCAGCCGTATTTGAGATATTTCGAAAAAAATTATGGAAAAAAACTTTTCATGCACGATTACAATTCATCACCATACCTGTATGGTAAAGTAAAAGATTATTTTCAATTTTGACTATGATAAATATTAAAGTAGAGTTGACCCTAATAAATTTACATACTTAAAAAATGATCGATAAATGTTGGTTTAATTTGGAGAGGCAAATACCTGACTCGTCGCCTTAAGCTACATTACAGAAACCTCTGATTACTTTTTAATTAATTAGTCCTTTTTTGTTTCAGGTATGTGTTTCTTTGTCCGTTTGATGTCATTCTACTCATCAGGCGGTAAGAATTTTACTCATTTGTAAGTAGATTATATATACCTACCTATATATATTTTTATGTCAAACTTTTCTTTGCATTCAGGCAGCGAATAAAAAAAATAGAAATCGCCATTTTGAAAGAAATTGTTTGCCCAACATTAATATAAATATATATAATAATAATATATATAATTATGAATAATAGCCAGTATTTATGGAGTGTGATTTTTTAAGGACTATAAACTTTTTGGCCTTATTATATACAAATATCATCTACGGCTAGAGAAGTTTCACTTACCCTATGAGCTTATGTGGATGAGGCATATCTTTTTTTTTTTTATTTTATATTAATCATAAAAAAATTAAAATTTTCTCGTAAATGAGTTGAAAATTTTTATCCACCCTATAAGACACCATGTAGTGTTATCTGGATAATTAGGGATGATTTCGTACGCGTCTTACCTTCCCCTGATTTCTATTTTCACTTTATTTATTATATTTTTTTTACAAAAACAAATATTGGAATTATCATTTTCCCGGAATTCGATAAAGGCAAAAAGTCGACCAGCTTATCAAAATATATTTCAGTATAAAATGAGCCTTCCTCGTGGCAAGTTGGATTCTTTCTTGTGCATTATGAAAGAATATTCAGTGTTTTCCACGACATCTAACCTGAAATAGAGTAAGTAAATGCTTCTATTCTTCTATTAAGAATTGTTGACTCTATGTTACGTCATAATATTCTAATTAATTTACAAATTAACTAAAAAATTGAAAAAGTGATAGTATCTTCAAAACTCGATACACTTTTCAGTGTTCTGTTATTATTAAATTAAAATATATTAAGCTATTCAAATTTTACTTTTTAATTTAATCAACTTGCAATATATTATTAGGTGACTGAGCATCTAATTTGTTCAGGTATCTCATTCCCTCTCACCCCGGCATAGGTAAAAAAAATTGAAATGCTTTTCTAATATACATAATACATAATTCAAACATAGTGATAGGATGTGATTCGAAAAGAAAATCAAAAAAATTTAACTGTCACAGGTATGGGGGGGCGATTGAAATTGAATCCCTTGAACTACCCTTACCTACGTCCCTGAATAGTATGCTGATCAGTTTACAGACGAAAGGCGAATGATTATTTCTCCTTAAGAATCAACATCTTACTTTCGGTGAACTAAATATTTTTGATAGTAGGTAGTCTGCATCATAATCTTATATTTCATTCATTTTATTGTTGATGTTTTGTTTAATTTCTCCAGGTATTTTATAAACTTTGTAAAGAAAATTTATTTTAATAATTAACCCGAAGATTTGAGTATCTTTTTTTGAAAAATAAATGGATTTTTTTCAAAAATACAACTCACGGTATAAACCAAATATATCAAGAAAGAATTTAAATTTTAAGGTCAAAAATCTTAGATTTATACTAAAATATATATATATATATATAATTAGGTGATAATTAGGTCTCTTAAAGAATGTTTAGAATATTTTCACTTATTTTAAAAAATATATAACTATTTTTGGTTTTTCGTGAATAATATATAGACAGGGTGTTAATTAGGTCTTTTAAGGAATCCCTAGTAGCACAATGTTTCAAACTATATAGTAGCTATGTAGCATAGGCCTATATAGATTTTGAGAATATTTATAGGCACTATATAGTTACTATCGAGGGGTGAACCGCGATTAGAATTAGGTGTACACCGTCTTTGGAATTACTTTGGAATTCATTATATAATCTATTGTCATCTATTGTCTTCTACTTGGAAATGAAATTGGAAGTGGAAGTAGGTGTACACGATTTTAGGTTGCGATTCACCCCTCAGTTACTATATAGTTTGAAACATTGTGCTACTAGGGATGTTTTGAATATTTTAACATATTTTATAAAATATATATGTTTTTTTGGTTTTTTGAAATTAAAATATAATACATATTAATTATATGGTAGAAGGTGGTAATTAGGTCTATTAAAGGTTGTTTACAATATAATAAATTATTATAAATAAATTATATTTAAAAAAAACTAAAAAACAAGGTTTTGTCAGTAATGAACTAAAACCTACAAAATAATGTAATAATAACTCAAAAATAAAATAAAATACACTAAAAGGTATAATATAATTATCTAATTTAGTTACAACTAAACGACGGAACTTTTACAGGAAATTACTTTTTGAAGTTGGTGCTAAACAAACTAGATAAGCTTACCCGCCAAACGTACCAAGTAAGATCCGTCTAGTTTTATTAATAAAATGTATATGTTTGGCACCGACTTCAAAAAGTCATTTCATCATTTCGTCGTTTATTTGTAACTAAATTAGATAATTATTTTATACCTTTTAATGTATTTGAGTTGATTTTCCAGTAATTGTTATTCTATTTGTTCTATTTAATTTTTTTCAAGTCGGTTTTATTTTTTTATAAAATTTATTATAGAGAAAAGTTTGCGTAATTTAACAGAATAATGGAATGTTTTATTTTTAATTTCATTTAAATTGAGTAGGTAAACAATTATTTTTATAGAGAAATGTTTGCGGAATTTAACAGAAGAAAATTCATATTGATACATTCATACTATAGATCAGAGGTGGCCACAACGTGGCTCCCGAGCCGCATGCGGCTCTTGAACCCTCTTGAATAATACTGATTTCAAAAAGTACAGGGTGGGGCATAAAGATCTACCACATTTTGAAGAGGTATAAAAAAATGAAAAAATTTAACTAGAAAGAAATTGAATATATTTTTGAAAAGAACATAAAATATATATATATATATATATATATATAT
>JALMQS010000127.1:5189878-5201126 GCA_024734495.1 Forficula auricularia
GGTCAAAAATGAAAATTCTAGTCCTTTCGACCAAACTCAACCAAATTTTGTATAGATATTCTGTGGGCCCAAAAAAGACTAGAAATGCAAAAACTAACCATCCAAAATGGGGGGAGGGTCAAAAATGAAAATTATCAACCAAATTTTGTATACATATTCTGTGGACCCCCAGAAGGCTAGAAATTCAAAAACTAACCACCAAAAATGGGGGGAGAATCAAAAATGAAAATTCTAGCCCTTTCGACCAAACTATGTATACAAAATTTGGTTAGTATTTGCATTTCTAGCCTTCTGGGGATCCACAGAATAGGTATACAAAATTTGGTTGAGTTTGGTCAAAAGGGCTAGAATTTTTTGACCCCCTTTTTGTCTGATAATATTTAAAATACATTAAAAAAATTTCATTTATTTTATTTTTAAAAATATATTTAGTTTTTTCTAGTTAATTTTTTTCATTTTTTTATATCTCTTCAAAATGTGGTAGATCTTTATGCCCCCATCCTGTATAATAATTAAATTAAAAAAATAATAATACAAAAATTAAATTAATGTAATGTTATAAGTAAGTAGAGCAAAAATATATAAGTTACTTCATTTATATTTTATAAAATAAAAAAATGTATCTTTTTTTAATAAAACATTAATAATTATTCTCCAAACAATGTGGGTCTCTTTGAAACAGTTTTATAAATTTGCGGCTCCCAAAGTTAAGGTTAGTGGCCACCCCTGCTATAGATAAATACATACAGGTGAAACTAATATAAAGTGTGTAAAAATATATAGGTATTTTTGGGTTTTCAGAAACAGATTATTTAACTCATTTTTAATAAATTCATCGATTTCTTGTCGTCCTTCTGTGAAATAATAATATTGTAAAATATTTTCCGGTGAGTAGGAAATCTAGTAACCCGAAAATTTATTTAATAGATCAATATTCATAATGTGTTGAGTTCATTTCCAATTTGCTTCATATGATTGCTAAACAACGTAAATCGCAAGCTCTTTGAGTTTCTTTCTAATTATTCAAATCAGCCCCACTCAGGAGACCACATATTTAACCAAAGGATAAAAAATATATAAAAAATATATAATCCGAGAATAGATTCCTATATCCTGAGATCTCTCAGCGGGTCAACCTTTCTGAATATCTATGTTCAATTGACAGAGAGATTTTTCTTGATCCTTTTTAGCAAGATTAAATTAAATAATGGTTTGAACAAATATTTGAACGAGTCAAAAGCCTTGGCTGTAATGGGCGCATAACAATTGGATCGGCATATTTGCAAAGCGAGAGAGAAGATCTAGAAGATAGCTGATAAATTTTAACTAAAGTTCCATGTTTTGCACATTTTAAATATTAGCTGGGAGTTAGATAGAAGGTAAATTCAGAGAAAGTGAGAGGGAAACAAACTTCTTTTATGTAAAAAGGCCGACTAACTTGATTTAGAGATTCATCTAAATCCGTTTGGCTACTAGTCCAACCGGATCAGGAAGTTCAGTTCTGGTGTTTATTCAGGATGAACCAACTATTCTTATTACTTAATTATGTTTTAAATTTATCGATAGCTTAGCATAGCGAAGTATTGTTTTAAATGACTCAAAGGGTCATAAAGTACCCCATTGGCTCAATCAAAATAAAAATTGTGTATATTATACATTTAGGTCTAATTTTAAGATCCAATAATTTTTCAAATAAGCTGATGCTACCATCCACATTACTTTTCCATACATCTGGTCCCCATCTTATATTTAATAAAATAATTAATAATCATTTAAGAAAGAACCCCCCCCCCCCCATGGGGGGCATCCCTTCTTAATTTTGGGACCATTAGTACTAGTATTTGAGCACATCTTTTAAATATGGAACTCTTCTAGGGGAAATAGCTTCGAGAATTTTTGTGTGAATTTTTGACCCATTACTCTTTCGGTCACTCTCACTTTCACATGGAGAGTCATTTCCGTAATCTATATATATAAAATTAAGGTTTTGTCTGTACATTGCGCCAAATCACGCCAAATTTTGGTTGCACACGTTTCAAGCAAAGTTATGAACGAAAACACCCTCAACAAAATTCCTGTCTGTCTGTCTGTCTGTCTGTATGTTTCCGTGGGTTCCGCGAAAAGTTACTCACGATTCACGTAAAAACAGCTGAAGGCATTATTATGAAATTTCATATTTACATCAGATGTCTTCTAACTTACGTTTTTAACTATATAACGTTTTGATATTTTGACCCCAGAAGGGGGTTTGGGGGCGCACTAATGAAAATTATCAAATAACTCCTAAACTATTAACCCTACGGAAAATTTTATGATAAACAAAGTTGTAGGGGATGTGATTTTTGACAACTTTTGTTTAAAAAAATTTCCCCAAAAACCCACACAAAAAGGGGGGGGGTGAAAAAAATGTAAATTCTTGCCGGATGGATTTCGGGGGTTAGGCGGGGGTAGAGTTATGGTGGTGGTGTCGGCCGGAGGTTGGGGGTGCTGGGTGGGTTTCGGGGGTGGGGGAGAGTAGGGGTGAGGGGGGTTCGTGGGCTAGGGGTCCAGGGGGCGTGCCCCCTGGCTAGCAAGAGGGCCGCCGAAGGCGGGCCTTGCAGCTAGTATCGTATAAGGCATGGGTTCCCAAACTTTTCCGACTCGCTGCGCCTTTTTTCAGTTAACATTTTTCCATTATTATTATTTATTTTGGCCGCGCAACAGGGGGCCTCCTCTTACAACAGATTATAATTATTTACAAAGTTGGGTTTATAATTGGTGGTGGTTTACATCTTTATCTCTTTCCCTCTTTATTTACAGTAGTAGCATGTTATTTTAGAATTTTATACATATGTCAAAATTGATAAAAACAATAAAAAAACTAAAAATATTTATAAAAATAAAAAGAATTAACACAAAAACAAATATTTGACCATACCCTGTATGGTAAAGTAAAAAAATGATTATATGGTAATTCAAAAATATATACAAAAACATAGTAAAATAAGTAGGTATGTCTAATCTAAGTAAGAGATAAAAATAAATACATTTTTAGCTTTTCACTTTGTTTTCTGTCTAGTTAGGCCAAATTAATGTCTAGCTTCAATTAATTATCAAGCTTCGCGGCGCACCTGTGAAGCGGCCGCAGCGCACAGTTTGGGAACCTCTGGTATAAGGTGTATATTGTATATAGTCATTCAGAAATCATTCGATTTTATCCCCCCTAAACCTCTCTTAAAAATCGGTCTTTGGCAACTGGTATTACAAAAATATATTTTGTGAAGAAAACCTAATTGAGATCAAACTCAAAAGTATTAATATGTATATTATCCTTTGGACTTTTTTTATTTTTATTAGGTCTTGATTACTTGCTCTACGCATCTCACAAACAATTTCTATTTGGGACAAAAATTGTTTATGTTAAAATCGTGTCAGTTCGTAATAAAGGGGACCATTTGTCATTATAGTGTTATCATTACTTTTCCGCCAATCATTTATTTTCCCATGTACAATGATATTATCTGACATCTCAAGCAGTAACGCCAATCAGGCTGATAAAGAAAAGCCACAAGTAATTTATCTTAAATATTTACTGAGTTTTTGTCCGTCGCCTCCTACTGTAAGGGTCGCTAAGGCTAAAAGTCACAACGCACCCTATCTAAGAAATTTTCTTTTTTTTTTCATTTATTACAACATTCGAACTTATTTCTCTGTAATCCCCTTTAGTTCTCTCACTAATTAACCTCATTAATTCAAACTTTAGTCCATTTTCGGCAGCAGTGCACTCCCATTTCATTCAAATTTGTTTTAAAAATGAATTCCGATTACAAAGAAATGAATCGATTTAATTCTTATTTAATTCAAATGTATATTCAAATTCGAACATACATTTTCATAATGGTTTCCTTTGTAGGAATCAATAAGAGCCTAGATTTGGTTATCATTCCATCTATTGATTATATGATAACATTTTTTATCATATATTATCAACATTTTATTAGTTTTTTTTTTTCAGAAAATCATAAATCATTTATTCAGATATTATTAATAATGAGCTTTTCGTGCGTGCCTTCGGCACACCTTCGGAGCTCGGCCCTCCGGTCTGGTAGCCCTGGCGGGCAGTGTCTCGGGCCAAAAAGCTTATCCCCCATAAAAAATAACACTCCAAAAACATATCTAGTAAGCTAAAAAAAAATTTATGTAGATTTTTACTAGTTACTATTACGTATTGTGTTATTCTATCTATTGATTATATGATAACATTTTTTATCATATATTATCAACATTTTATTAGTTTTTTTTCTGAAAATCATAAATCATTTATTCAGATATTATTAATAATGAGTTGTGTGCCTTCGGCAATACCTTTCGGAGCTCGGCCCTCCGGTCTGGTAGTCCTGGCGGGCAGTGTCTCGGGCCAAAAAGCTTATCCCCCCATAAAAAATAACACCCAAAAACATAATCTAGTAAGCTCAAAAAAAATTTATGTAGATTTTTAATTATTTTTTGAGTGTACATAGTATATATTTATGCTATGTTGTTTTTAAATATATTATTATTTTATTTAATTTTTAGTTTGTTTTTTTCAGGATTTTGGACTTAGTATTTTTATTTTTCGTTTTGACCTACTTAAGTACAAAATTCTGAATGAAATAAACTAAAAAAATAAAAAACTAAAAATTAAAGATAATAATAATATATTTAAAAATAACATAACATAAATATATACTATCTAATACCTCCAAAAAAATAATTAAACGTTTACATAATTTTTTTAAGCTTAAACACGTTCAAAATATAAATGCTGGTTGGTGTAGTGGTTAGAGGGCTTGCCCAAGAATTGTGAGACTTCAGTTAGATTCTGGATCATGTATCGGATTTTTTTCAAAATTATCTCCCTAGCGTTGTTACAAATCTTTCTAGACTATTATATTATACTAGCTGCGAGGGCCTCTTGCTAGCCAGGGCTACGCCCCCTGGAACCCCTCCCCCGACGCCTGATCCCCCTCCCCTCTTGATTACTAAAGAAGAAGGAGGCTTGAAGGGCCGAAAAGAGGTACCTCAAGGTTGTAGCATGAAGTCATATAGCCTAAAACCTTAATTAATAAATGGGTTATCTAATGAAAAAGAATTTTTATTATTATTTCCTGAGATTAGCGCGTTCACACCAACATATATATATGTCTCCGAGAACACACAGGGGACAAAATAGATAGATTTAATAGACATTCAATATATTTATTAGGCGAATAAATTTTTTTCAGAAAGAGTTTTATTTTATTTTCTAAATTCTATATTATTTTCTATAATATTCTAATTAAGCTTCACACATAAAACTAATAAATAAGTATAAGTTTCTACTCTGAAATTCGTTCGTGTTTTATCAAACCTGGCCAGATTTAAGGCGTAAAAATGCAAGCTCGCATTTTGGCAATTTCCTTTTTGGAAGGCTGCAAAAAACTCGAACCCAGTTCTAATCGAATGTGGCAGGTATGTTTCTGGAGGATTAAGGACCTTCCAGAGGGAGCTGCATTACTTGAGCCAAACAAATGATTGGCTCCAGGGCCGGACAGAAGGGATTTGCAGAGGCTCCATGCCGAGAAAGCAGCTAGCTGTTTTTTTTTCTTTTTATATCTTATAGTCAAATATCCATTAGTTTGACTAAGCCGGTATCTTTTAACTACAAGCTGCCTGGGAGATTTATTAGCGCCTGGATGCCGACGCTTTTTTAACAAGCGAACCAATTAATCGAATTCGGGCGGAAGTTAATCAGTTGAATTAACGTTCTTTACACTGATTAAACTCAGAGCCCGTCAAAGAAATTGTGTTATTTCAAATTTGATGAAACACTACTAACGAATCCGCGAGCGGGTGAGATGCTCAAACTGTTAAGATTAAACGCTTCTATCTTTACAATTCTTAGCTAATAGCAGACCTTGGACCACATTAATATCATTAAAAAATAAATGAATTTTGTTTAAAGAAAATATACTCTACAATTTTATGAAAAGTCCAATATGTACTGTATTTTTAAACAGTCAATTGTTATAAGCCAATTTCAAAACGCGATTTGATTTACGATAGATCTAAAACAAAATCATGTTGTGAAAAAGATGTCCACGTTGGAAATCGGCTAAATTATCATTCGGGCTGTTACATATATACATCGTTTCAAGAGCAGCTAGCTTTGAAATTTATTTATTAGTTAACTACTATCTATTTTAAGCAACATTGGAAGTTATAATCCCCATATTGCCTCCGTAGTTCAGTAATGTGTAGAGCAATTAGTTTTTTGGTGGATAACTTTAAAGATAATGTGCACTGTTGGCATATTTACAGCCGTGCTTCTCCCAGTGGTATTGGTTTCACTCTCTTTTAAAGTGATTAGTGATCTTAATGGGTGCGACTTTGCCCCAACTAGAAAAATTAGATATAGCCATATCCCTTAGGTAGTTGAGGTAGAAGCAGACCAATCTCTAATAATATGCCATTTAAATTTCTTTAGTAGCGAAATGTTATTATAAATAAAATCCTAAAGCAGTTTATTTGACTAATTATCTCTGAACGAGCGAGCCTACGATGATCAGAATATATGTATTATTTTTTTTTTCATTTTAGTTGATTATCTATGTATATTAATAAAAATTGGTCTTTTACTACTATATCAATTAGTATGTAAAAAACAAAAAATGCATGAATATTTTTATTTTACGAGAAAATAGGTTGGAGAATTTAAAAAGGGTCATTATATATATATATATTAGTGGCGTGCGGCCAATGGATGCTGTGGATGCGAGGCATCCCTAAAATTTCAAACATTTAGAGTATTTTCATAAATATATAAGGTCGACTTTGAAATTTTAGGAGGATCTTTAAATTTTCAAATTATTATCCGTTATTTCAAATATTTCTAAAAAAACATTTTTTGTTTTAAAAAGTATACCTATTGGTTCTCGAAATAAAATTGTTGCATAGTTTCAAGGGGCAATTAAAATGAACGATTTTTCCGAAAAGGGTTGTGGATAGAAGGTTTGAAGTCCCTGCCTGGTATATTTTCCAGTTCAAGCATGTCAAAGACAAGTCCAGACGAGTTTTAATCGAATAAAAATTGTTCTCGCTGATGAAGTATTAAAATAGAATTATTACAAAAAAGTAATAAATAAAGACGATTCAAGAAACTTTGAACTAATCCATTTCTAAAAACTCTCAATATATAAGATCGGAAATAACTAAGAGTGCTATAGACAAGTCATAGCTTGTTTATAGCAATAGAATCAGGAGAAATTTAAGATTTTCTTAAGCGACAGGATGATTCATTGTGGAAGATGGTAGATTTCCATCTCAGGTACTGTGGAGTTTAAGTCACAATATTTAATTTCTGACTCTTACCCTAACTCATACATACAAAGCAGTATCCGTTTGGGGCGAAGGTCCTAAAATATATTTTTTTAAAAATCTAATGTTAAATTTGAAAAATAGCGAAAATGATGCCGTATTCGATAAAATTTGAAAAGATTAAAATAAAATTTCAAAAAATGAATGCTACTTTTTGGACAGCATCCCCTGGTTTCAAAGTCACCAACCGCCACTGATAAGTATATATAATACTAATAAAATTTATACCTAATGTTTGCTCTTAATATAAATTTTAATAATTTATTTAAAATTTTCTTGTTCCCAGCAATATTTTTATTTTAAAAAGTATATGCCTTTATATTATATTAAATTTTCCATGTCCATTTATTTTTTTTATATTAATGCCACTAATTAAGTATTCAACGAGGTTAGCGTGCTGAAATCTTCTGATCCCATAGATTAAGCGAGGCCAGATCTTAAATGGGTGATCGTCCAGAAACAGATGAACTGTTGGCTTACTATACATATAAATTTAATAATTTTATAATTATTTTCTGGTAAAAGATACCTACTCAAACTTGGTTCTTTCTATCTGCACTGGGATCAGAAATATTTTTTGAGTTTCAAATACACTTGATAAAAGCAAACATCGAAATAAATCACATCCACAAGTCGTGCATTTTTAATAAACAGTGAGTAAAAAAAAGTCAGAGTCGTTAAAAAACTTGAAGAATGGATAAAAACTTGAGACATTTGAAAAAAAGACAGACTGGTTTAAACCGAAATTTTCCTCTTGTATCTATCTACAGCCGATACTCACCTCTTGTTTAAAATTGTGAAACTCTGGAATTGGAAATGAGACAGAGAGAAAGAGAATTAGAATTAGAATTGTTTTATTAATCCTCAGAGAATGGAGATTCTCATAGAACATAAGGTATATTAACATACTTTTATTTTTTACAAGCTATTAGATAGTATATAAGCAAATTAAAGGAATAAATATAAATATAAAACAAAACAAAAAGCGGATTGAAAATAAAATTAAAAAAAGTTGAAAATAAAAATAATAAACAAAATTCTATAATCCAGCCTTTTGTCTCTTAATTAATAAATAATAATTCAAAATATTGAGTTTTAAAACCATTTAGAGACCTCCACTTTCTTATGTTAATAGGAATGAAATTTCTGAGCTTTGCATAATAAATACCGAACGACCTGTCATAAATTGTTGTCTTGTGTATTGAAATTCACAGGACAGAGACATTCGCCTCAAAGTTCTCGAACTTAGCGAATTTTTTAATAAGAACTTTTATAAAGTATTAGGTGATTTGTTTTTGAACAGAGAGAGAGAGACATTCAATGATTCCAAAAAATGTACTTTGAAATTTCACATTTGATTTTTCAGAACTATTGCAATAATTTCACTTGTTGCTAAATGAAAGTAAAAAGAGAAAAAGTGAGTTTTTTTTTATTAATTATTCTAATATAATTTATTAACCGACTTAAAAAAAAGGAGGTTATCAATTCGTAGAAATCTTTTTTTTATATTTATACCTATATACATATATGTAAAGCGATAACTTTTTACCATGTTGACAGACTTTGATAATTTTTTTTATTGGAAAGGGGTACCTTAGGGGTGGTTCCATATTAATTTGTCAAGTTCTGATGATTTAATCAATCACAAAATAAGGGAACTCTTCAATTCTTATGAGGGAAAATTATCAAAATAAACCCTATACCTGCTATTAACTCTACGGCAAATTCTGTTATAAGTAGGGCTCGATTTTTGCCCTATTTGCCATTTTTTTATTTATATCTTAAAATTTAGACCAATATAATATCTTACGTATGATGAAATTCTGAATAAAATAAGAGGAATTTGTTCGTGCCTATAATGCCGATTTTTCATTTCTTATTATTTTATTTGTTGCATTTAATTTTTTTGAATTCGGTTTTTTTTTTCGAAAAATTATTTATATCTGTATTCTATAGAGCTGTTAGAAAGTCGCTATTTCCGGAGCTGGATCTGGCTGGAGCCAGCCTCCACCTCCTCAATACCTCCGTTCCCTTTCTTAAGGACTTGAGCTGTGACTGTTCACTTGACTATCTCTAACAATTTTTTCGAAATTCCTTTATCATCCATTACTTCCGCATGACTAGATCTGCACAACCATCTCTTTGACATCATCGTATTCTCAGAGCAACATTCTTTGTCTTTCTGATATAACAAATGCGAGCGTTTCTTTTGGCGTTTTTCCTTAAAGATTCACCTTTATCAACATCTGGTTAATTTTTCATTAGAAACTTTTCAAGGAAACCAATTCTCAATTTATTTATAAAATAAAGATTACGGTTTCATTTTATTATATATCACGATTTCTCCGAAAGTACTGCAGCTAGAATCTTGAAATTTTGTATGAAGATTTTTAAGACGTAAACATGTGAGTAGAGAGAAAGACCCTTTCTAAGGTGCGGATAGAGCGATCCGAATATTTCGAAAACAAGTGCATTTTCATATTGTTATCTTTAGTATGACATAGTCTATTCTATTAATAACACTCGCACATTCTATTCACTAAACCAGTGTGGTTCATAATAACACTGTTACTAATAAGATTATTTTGAATATTTCATTAAAAATAAAAATCATTCAGATTTCTTATTTTAATCACTTCAGTTATCTCGTGGACAATTCTTTGATTTTATGAGATTAATAAAAGGTGTAAAATAATTATCTTATTTAGTTATAACTAAACGACGAAAGATTAACATGAAATTACTTTTTGAAGTCGGTGCCAAACAAACTATACATATAAGCAAGTGTACCCGCCAAACGTACTAAGTAAGATCCGTCGAATGCGATTCATAAAATGTATATGTTTGGTACGTAATTTCATATTTATATTTCGTCGTTTAGTTGTAACTAAATTAGATAATTATTTTATACCTTTTAGTGTATGTGATTTGATCTTTAAATTATTATTATTTTATTTGTTGCATTTAATTTTTATGAAGTCGGTTTTATATTTTTTTATTAAAATTATTTTTATTTTTCTCTTTTTAGTGATGTTATTAATAGTGTCTTAATATAATACTTTGCATGCATCTCGTAAGAGAAAGCGTCGGGCGAATGAATCAGAAAATGATAAAAAAATTCATAAATATAGAAATTCTTTAGAAACGTTTGCGGGTTTTAAATGTTTTAAGATTGATTTTTTTATAAAAGATTTTATTTATTATAATTTCGATTATTTGGTCATAAGAATTGGAGATTTACGTTATTTCGTCATTGATCATATCTTCAGAACTTGACAAAATTAATATGGTACCACTCGTAAGGTACTCTCTTTCCAATAAAAAAAGAATCATTAAAATCGGTTCATAAACAAAGAAGTTAGGCCTGAACAAACATATCAAAAAAGGTCCAATACCAATGAAAAAAAAAAACGGGACCAATCGGAAGCTAGACTGAACCCAATGCAAAAAAACATCAAAACCGGTTCACAATTGGCGGAGATATGAGGTAACATAGACACAAAAAAAAAAATCAGCGAATATTTTGAAGTCGGTTAAAAAGTGAATTAATTTACATGTAGTTGTCCCATAAATTTCATTTAAAATCTATAAATTACATTAAAAATAATTAATCGTGAAAGATGAACTAAAAGATGTTTGGGCAAAGGTATTTGCTTTAATGAAGTCCAATTGAATATTCTCTGTCTCTATAACGAGTATTATTTTGGTCCGAGTGCAAAAGGCCATTCCTAGAATAATAGAAATTAAAAAATTAATCTCTAATAGTCTGGAATAGGCTTGCACTTGTATTTAACATCCTTGCAATACACCTTTAAAGAAAAAGAGATCATTCTATCCACACGCTTTTTAGTTATTAACAGACTTTGAAAAAAAA
>JALMQS010000127.1:5201226-5353593 GCA_024734495.1 Forficula auricularia
TTTTTTTTTTTTTTTTTTTTTTTTTTTTTTTTTTTTTTTTTGTTTTTGTTTTTGTTTTTGAACATTTATTTTCATCGATCAGATTCTAATGAAAGAATCGCTCACCCGCACATTAAATAATTAAAAAGTGAAAACTTTTTCAAGAATCGCTACATTATAGACCTTAGTAATGATTAATAAATTTAAATATAAATTGTTCATTTATGGCTATACCTACTATATAATATTATAACATCCTCTTAAAATCTCAATAGAATAATCCAAAAAATATTTTCTGGCCTTTGAACCAGATATTGTAAAATCAAATCAGTAGGTAGATACTATATATTGAAACAAAAGAACTTTTTGACTTGGGTTACCGAGGGCATATCGGAATTCAGACACACAAAGAATAAAATTAAATTAAAAAAAAAATAAAGATCTATTTTTTTCTATGCTTTCTAGTAGTTTTGTATCAAAATTTTAGGATATTAAATTATTTTTGAAGCCTCTCTTTTGGGCCCCTATTAATTTCACAAAGTGAGTCATTTTCATAAGGTCGTAGATTGTAAATTTCGTAAAAATCAATCAAAGCGTCTAGGACTTACATTGATTATATCATATTATATTTTATATTATATTTTTGAACCCCTCCCATTTTGGATTCCGGGAGAAACAATAACTCTCTTTTTTATTATAGGACAATTTTATAGTAAATTCTTTTTCTTGTTTTTTTTTAGTTTGAAAATTTTATAATTTTCATTATTTAAGACCCCCCCCCCCCCCCCCGCCTTTAATTATGGGTTTTATTTCAATCAAAATATAATCACCTCTTAATCTTAATACAAAAAAAACTCAATGTGAAATTTTGTATTGATATTAACACTGTCTTTGAGCTAACACCAAATTTGGTAAGGCACTAACGTACTAAAATGTACAGACATTTTGACAAAATAATTAATTTCTCGTAAATTATAATTTATTTGATGTTTACTCTAAAAGGCTTTCTTGTAGACCAAAACGCCATAAATTCGCTCAATTTTTTTCATCAAAATAGTTTGAGCCATTTTTGACATATTTCTAAAAAACGAACCAAAAAAAGAAGACTTTTTTCATGCACGATTACAATAATTGACCATACCCTTTATAGTAAGATAAAAAGAGTTTCGTCTTTGGCATTTAACAAATGACATAGACAAAGATTCAACAATGATAAGAGAATAGATCCATTCCAAAAATACAACTCTAGGTTTAGGCGATTCCTTTAGATCAACATTAAAGCATAGCAAGAAGATTATTTTCAATGACTTGCATTAATATCGAAGAAATGGTTTATCTGATACACGAAATGGGCCGTACAGAACAACGAGTCATCCGCCAAAGCGTTCGAATACATAATTCTATTTCATTTCTCTAAGTCTCTAAAGGACTGATTTTCACATATGATATATGCTTCATTTCCATTAACACCCCTTAGCCCCTTTCTTCCTCCCTCTGGCTAGTTAGGTACAATAGAGCAGGGATTGTCGAACCGGGGTAAATTACCCCAAGTGGGATAAAAGCCAAAATTTTGCTGGTAACGAGGGCTCAATAAACATATTATAAATAAAATTAAGCAAATAAAAATCGCACAAACCCAAGGAATGTCTTTACATTTTAATTGCATTAACAAGCCTCAATTTTAATATAATTTTTCAACAATTAAACAATATCATTTCTCCAAAACCTCAAAGGAACAAATTATCAATCAAATTATTTTGTCCTATAATGAGTAGTACTTGACGGACCTAGCTTTGCTTAATCAATAGGAAATATTTCTAATTAATTGAGTTACCTAATTTAAATATATAATAATCTTATTATGATGAGCAAAAATTATATACTTATATACAATAAGTTTCTGGAAAACGGCTCTAACAATTTCGATGAAATTCACGGGTTAGGGGCTTTTCGGGTTGACAATTCGATCTGTTACAGTCTCATCTTCGGCTAAGTTTAATTTGATGGGTTTTTTTGTTAATTTAAATAATTATTGTTGTGTCGATAAAAATGTATGATTACATTTTTATTCAATTTCCTTTTATTAGTTAATTGGTTTTTTAATTTTGAAACCCACTTATAGTTTATAACAAATATTATTATATAATAGAATTTGCCAATTTAATGGATTAGAAATCTCGAAAAAATTATAAATCAATTAATTAATAAAAGGAAATTCAAAAATGTAATTATAAATATTTATTGACACACATACATATAGATATGAGAATTGCTCATTTATTAATTTAAGAATTTTTTTAGTTTTGTTTAAAAATATATATTTATTTTGTTGAAATATATTTTTTGGGTAATAACTAAAAAAAGTCCCTGACTCCTGCTACTCTTTCTTCAGCTCCCTAATATGTTTTTTCAAATCTTTTTTTGATGTATACTTTTACATAGATATTTAACCTGGTAATCTAGAACGTTTTGGAAGATTTCAAATCAAGTCAAATATTGTGACGATAATCAAATAAATAAATCTTTATTACTCGACCTGCTTAGAGGCACAAGTCGGTGGCTAGTTCAACAAAACATCAATACAAATTAATTACAGAAATTAATAAACATAAATACAAATAAATTAAAAGAAATTAACAATTAACAAACAAGAAAAAGAAAAAAAAATAGAAATGTATGCTCATTAACAAATAACATGACCATAGATTTCCATCAAAAAACAAAACGTAATTTAAATAATTCCGCGCAAAAACCCGATACCAGGAGCAAACGACGCATTAGCCATCCCGACATTTGACATAAGTTGTTAAGGAAACCTGGTCAAAACCTTAACAAGGATGATATGATCTCTCTCTACATCAGGTAATCTCTGCTTGTGAGAATTAAATATAATTTTGCACAACTCTAGAACATTAGGACTTGACAAAATTTATAATTGATTTAATCATAGGGGTCAGAGGACTATAATCCCCAAGTATTAATAGACAGACTGTTCCACAAATCAATGCCAGATCCTACAAATGAATGTAAACCGATATTTTTCAAGAGATTGTTTAAAAAATTTTCAGATCAATTCAAACCAAATTTCGTCTTTTATCTTAAAAAAATATACTATATCTACTCTTATTAAACGAGCAAAAATTGTATATTTATTTGTATATATATTTGTTTGTATATATATTTGTATCTTGGTTATATTTTGAAAACGACTCTACTGATTTTGATGAAATTCACGGGTTAGGGGGTTTTTATGGTGACAATTCGATCTGTCATGTTTTTGATGGGTTTTTTGTAATCAAATTAATTATTCTCAGGTAGACAAATCCCATTCTTAGGGTTTTAAAAAAGGTTACTCTTTTCCTTTTGTACCCAGACAGACAATGGGTTGCCTTAGTTCATTGTTCTAAAAGGCCTTGAAGAAGTATTGTGATTATGGATTTTAACATATTTTGTTCTCCATAAACGTTAGAAATATTAATAAACGTTTTATAATTGTTTTTATAAAGAACTTTATTTATTTAAAAGAATAAAAAATAATCAAGAATTTATTTTAAAATATATTTCGCATAAGCAGGTTTCAATTTTCTGAAAAAACAACACATTTTGATAGGTTTTATTTATTAACGATTGGATGAATAAAAATGAATCATATGGTTGAATCAAAACAGGTGCAGGAGGTGGGGTGCAGTGGTGGGGGATCCGGGGGTAGGGCGAGGTTTCGGGGGTGGGGTCAAGCGAGATGGGGGGGGGGTTCTTCAAGTTTCGTCTCTGTACCTTCTATGTCTCTAATTAGTGTATCGAATTTGACAAAATGCTCTTCCATACTTTCATTAGACGACAATTTCATAGTTAATAACTTTCTTTTAAGATACAACTTCGTGAATATACTTTTTCTTTCGAACATTTTCTCTAAATTCGCCATCATTTCTTTCGCATTTTTTGCATCTTTTATATATTCCAGATATTTGTCACCGATACCTTGAATTATCAACGATTTTGCTCTTGCATCTTGTTTTCTTAGTTCATCATTATTCAGATCAATTTCATTTTCTACAAATTTCTTGACTCCTTTTTCTTCAAGAATAGCAAGTATTCTGAATTTCCAGTTTGAAAAATTTTCTCCGTTAAATTGTGGAATTTGCACTGACGCCATTTTGTGTTCGTCTTCCAGCTTGTACAACAACAATTTTTATTTGCTTTCTTTCTCTTTTATACCTTCACACTTTTGGGCATAACTGGGCCCATAACCTGTTACGATTTTAGCGGTTGTGCAGGCTGGTTATTATAATTAATAAAACACTCTTTCACCTTAAACTTTTATATTTTATTTTTCATAAATCTACACAACCCTGTGTTTATTTACATTCCTCCGCCATTCCATTCCAACAATGCAACATGTCAACTTAAAAGTAACTAACTACTAAAACAAAAAGTAACTAAATAATATTTCAACACCCCCTCTCAATTTTTGGTTTTACATTTTTGAGGAGCATTAAAATTAATACAGAAATTGACATTAATACTTTTAAACAATATTCAACTTATTTCTAAATTCACAAAACTTCACATAGCTTATTGCTTTCGTGAAAATGTCCGCGACATTTTGATCACTGGATACATGTTTTATATTTATTTCACCTTTTTGCACTAAGTCTTTTATGAAGTGGTATTTTATCTCGATGTGTTTGCTTCGCTTCAGATTTTTTTTTTTTTTTTTTTTCTTCTTCTTCAGTTCTTCGTTTAGAAATGCTGTGGGTATATCGAGTTGTCGTAATTTCCAATCTTTTTGTAATGCTAATGATATTATCATTCTTACGGTTGAAAGTCTCGCAACGGGTGCGTATACATTTGTTTCACATTTTTCCTGGAAGCCTTTGGCCACTAACCTGGCTTTCTTCATTCCGTTTTCTTTCGTTTTAAAAACCCACTTTGTGTCTATCGCTTTCTTACTTGGTGGAAGTGTCGTTTGTTCCCACGTTCCCATTGTTTCATGTGCTTTAAGTTCTTTTCTTATTGCGTGTTTCCATTCTTCTGACTGTATTGCTTCTTCATAGTTTACCGGATCTTCATCACCGGCTAATAAACAGAATGCTGTGTATAATTCGTAATCCTGTAGTTTTTCTGGTAATTTTACTTCTCGTCTTGGTCTTTGTTGTTCTGTTTCTTCGTTCTTCTCATTGTTGTTATCTACTGCTTCTGTTTCATTCTCTTCTGTCTTTATGCTATCTTTTTCTTCCGTGTCTTCTATGTGAGTATATTTGGTTGGGTTCGACTCATCAAATCTCACGTCTCGTGCATTTATTAATTTTCCGGTTTTTGGTTCCCATAGTCTATATCCGTTCCGGCAGTAACCTACCATTCTTGTTTCTATAGCTCTCTCCTCTAACTTACTTCTTTTCGGTATAATGTTTGCCCAGGATCTACAACCAAAAACTCTTAGTTTTGTTAAGTCATTCTTACCGTACCATCTTCTTGCGGGAATGTCTCCGAGTAGTGCTTCGGTAGGAGACCTGTTCACTTGGTAAGCTGCGGTGCAAATAGCTTCGCCCCATAGTTGCTTCGGTAGTTCTGTCTCGGAAAACATTGTTCGTGCTTTATCTAAGAGAGTCCTGTTCATCCTCTCAGAAACTCCGTTTTGTTGAGGTGTGTTTGTGATGGTATATTCTAACTCTATTCCATTACTCGCACAATATTTTTGAATTCATTTGAGATAAATTCTCCTCCTCCATCACATCTGATTCGACTGACGTACACATTGAATTCTGCTTTCATTTTCTTGGTATATTCTATTAGGTTATTTTCCGCTTCATCTTTTGTCTTTAATAAGTAAACTTTTGTAAAATGTGTGTAGTCGTCTACTATGGTTTGGAAATATTTCTTGCCGTCATGAGTTTCTGGGTTCAAAGGTCCACATAAATCGGTGTGTATCATTTCTCCTATTCTCCTTGTTCGAGGTAATTCCATTTTCTTAAAAGGTAATCTTGTTGCTTTGCCTTTTACGCATGCTTCACATATTTCTTTACTTACTGGTAAATTTAGTTGCTTGAGACTGTGTTTATTCAAGTGTCCCAATCTTCTGTGCCACAACATGTCGGAATTTTCAGTCATCATGCACTTTTCATCGTTTCTCACATTGAAATCTATTATGTAAAGCTTACCTTTCCGTTTATACTTCAAATTTACCCCTTCGCCGATTATGTTCACATTTTTTTCGGAAAATATGATTTCTTTCCCTTTAGATATTATTTTATTTACCGACAGTAAATTGTATTTTAGTTTTGGTACGATGAGTGCTTCTAGTATGATATTCGTTCCTCCGTATTCCAACTTTAATGTTCCCTTTTTCTTTGCACTAATTGTATTCCCATTTGCTATTTGTATAAGTACTTCCTTTTCCAATGTGTGTATATTTACCATGGATGATTCCAAAGATTCTTGTACTAAGTGTTCAGTGGCACCGGAATCTACAATGAATGTTATTGAAGTTTCATTTGGTTTTATACTTGCATTTAATGCTAGGAATGCTATTTCATCTTCAGTTCCTGTATTTGCTGTCTCTTTCTGACTTTGATTTCTTCCTCTAAAGTTGGTGGAATATCCTCTCCATCGATAATTGTTACCTCTTGCTCTCCCACGATACGTGTTGTTTCCTCTGTTCGTATTGTTTGGTCTTTTTGGGCATTCGTATCTTTTGTGCCCCTTCTGCCCACAATTATAACATTCGAATTGAGAATTGGCAGCGAATGTACTCTCGTTTACTGTAGTACTCGTTTTCGAATTTTTGAATTTCATTTCTGAGTCCAACAAACGACTTTTAACGAACTCTAATGTTACACCTGTTGTAATAGTTTCTATGGCTGTGATGACCGTTTCGTATCTTTCTGGCAATGTTAAAAGTAGATGGCATACTTTGTCACTTTCTTCAAGTTTCGTCTCTGTACCTTCTATGTCTCTAATTAGTGTATCGAATTTGACAAAATGCTCTTCCATACTTTCATTAGACGACAATTTCATAGTTAATAACTTTCTTTTAAGATACAACTTCGTGAATATACTTTTTCTTTCGAACATTTTCTCTAAATTCGCCATCATTTCTTTCGCATTTTTTGCATCTTTTATATATTCCAGATATTTGTCACCGATACCTTGAATTATCAACGATTTTGCTCTTGCATCTTGTTTTCTTAGTTCATCATTATTCAGATCAATTTCATTTTCTACAAATTTCTTGACTCCTTTTTCTTCAAGAATAGCAAGTATTCTGAATTTCCAGTTTGAAAAATTTTCTCCGTTAAATTGTGGAATTTGCACTGACGCCATTTTGTGTTCGTCTTCCAGCTTGTACAACAACAATTTTTATTTGCTTTCTTTCTCTTTTATACCTTCACACTTTTGGGCATAACTGGGCCCATAACCTGTTACGATTTTAGCGGTTGTGCAGGCTGGTTATTATAATTAATAAAACACTCTTTCACCTTAAACTTTTATATTTTATTTTTCATTAAATCTACACAGCCCTGTGTTTATTTACATTCCTCCGCCATTCCATTCCAACAATGCAACATGTCAACTTAAAAGTAACTAACTACTAAAACAAAAAGTAACTAAATAATATTTCAACAGGGGGTACAATGGGCGAATACTATATATATATTTGTATTTTTTTTAATTTGAAAACGGCTCTCAAATAAAAATCGACCTTTTTATCAGAATTTTAAATTAAAAATAATATTAAAATAAAGGTTTTAACTGAAGTTACCGAGCATCGCTCGGTGCCTCCAGGTACTCTATATCTTATGCGTGGAATTTGTATTTCAAATGGTCAATCAAAGATAGTGTTCTGTTCGGCGGGGATATAGGTTCATGGAGCAGGTATATGTTTAGCAAACTAGGCAGCGAGCGCAAGGGTGTCAAGCAATTGCACTGCACCTCGACTTGAGCTTAATTGATCAATAGGCGTGGCAGCGTGGCAGCATGCCACTTTCCTACAGATTCCCTTGGACCCACGTGGGCCAGCCTGGCCAATCCATTTTCGGCATAATTGTCTTCACTCACTGTTTGGAATTCTTCTTCACAAATTCATCTGGATTAAATAAACCCGCAGGCATCTCTATGCCAAGGAGGTCCAATTACAGATACCATTATTGAGCATATAATATCCATTGGCTTCCAAGTATAACCCAATGATCATTAGTGATTGTTTCATGGTTTAGAAATTATATCTTAATATATTATATTAAGGATTTTTGTTTCTTTTATATCATAGTGCCTGGAGCACCGAGCAATGCTTGGTAACTTTTAAATAGCTTATATTTCAAGTTCGGCTCTGCGACTTAGCGAAGACGATATATGAATGATTAAAATATTTATTTTACAACACTCCTAATTTAAACTCCCTTCCTTTGTTTCAATCGGATTAAAATTTATACACGACTAATACTCATGATACTTGAAAAGTATACAAATTAAAAAAAAAAAATCTTGTAGCCTCTAGATAGCTTAAGTTTCAAATTTCAAGGCTCTGCGACTTTCCGAAGACGAGATATGAACGATTAAAATATTTATTTTTCGACATGACTAATTTACACCCCCTTCCTTTATTTCAATCGGATTAAGATTTATACTCGACTAATACTCCTGATACTTGATAAGTAGATCAATTTTTAGCCAAATCGTTAGAGCCGTTTTCGAGAACCCAATTCTATATATATATATATATATATATATAAGAATTGCTCGTTTAATATAATAAGATTTTTTATTTATTTATTTTGTTATACACCTATCTTCGTTTTATTTCAAATAGCTCATTTGTTATTGCATGGTTAAGGCTACGAATTGTTATCCTTTGAACACATAGTTTACCAATGTATTTTGGTATAGATCTTCGTTTCTCTCTATTAAATATAGTTTATTTTGTATAGAGTTTTCCTGCCTGTCTTAAGGCTATATATTTTCAATTATTATTCATAGCTTACTAATTTATTTTGATCAAACACTTTAGTCATTTTAGCTTTAATTATGCTTAAGGAATCTGTGATGGCTGGCTAAATGGATATTTAGTTCTCGAGGCCAAGGGGTAGTGAAAAAATAAATAAATAAAATAAACCCTTTTCTACATAAAGTTATTATAGAATGTAGAAATGTTGCTGAAAGGTTTGCTAGCATTAAATATAGTTACAAATTGATTCTTTATTATCTTTCTTTCATTTTTTATTTTATTTTTATTAATGGTTTAAATGAAATCACAGTACGCCTAGTAGGTACTGAATTTACACAATTTTATTTTATTAATGTCTGAAACGTGGAGAAAAATCATTTTAAAAAAACCAAGTGGAGTGATCTTTTTGGTTTGTTTCTTTAATTTAATCTCTCAGAAATCCAATCCATAAAAAAGTGAAAATAAATATAAGATTACATTAGTTGATGATTTTTTTGAAAATTTCCTTTCTCGATTAAGGGCGGGAAGAGTTTTAAATTGATAGAAGAGGGCGAATGGATGCTCTTGGTTGAAAGATCGATCCAGTGGATTTATTCATTATTGTGACCAGGACTCTTGTGCAAACGTATTTCGAGTCCGTAGTATTCCGGTGGGGATTCCCTAATCTGCAATTGACTCCCGCTGAGCCCCTTTTCGAGCTAAAATCTCACAAAACGAGTCCTCTCATCTACATAGGCCTCATCTGTAACCGCAACTTTGCCAAACAAACGAGCCGTAATGAAGCAAAGCCACTTGTTATGGCTGCCCATAAATAACCGGGGACGAATTAAAAAGTACAAAAGCACTGTTCTAATGATTGATCGCTGCGCCATATTTTAATTAAATCCCAAGTAAAATTATTCCAATTATTATATTTTTATTTACATCAAATTAATTTTCACCAAGCAAAGGATTCGAGATATTTTATTCATGAGATTTTCTCAAGCTCTTTTTTATAATAATATAAAAACAAAAAGGAAATTTATTTTTTTGTCGTAGAGAAAATTCTGGATAGTTTTATTTTCGTTTAAAGATTTTTTTTTAGGGAGTTTCTTTTTTTTTATTTTCTTTAAGCAATTTATTTTAGTTTAATAAATAACAGAACGTTTTGGCTAATTGAGAAGCTGCTTCAGGCGTGCGAATGAGATATTTTATTAAATTAAAGTAAATTACTTTGCGCACATTGATTTTGTTCTTCGTCTGGGCTTGGTTTGGTCAGAGGGTCGGGCGATTCTCAAGAAATCTCACAAAACAACACAATTATTTGCTGCGTTGACGAATTTAGAATGTTTTGGTGAGATGATTATTTTGATGAGAACCTTTCATGAAAAATATCTAATTATGTATATTCGGCTGAAACTTTTAAGATTTAATATTATCTACCTCGTTTAGCTTATTGTTAATGAGGCTCTGTGGCCAGAAAGTAACATCATCATCTATCTGAATCTCTTTTATTTTAAATTCTCCAAATTACGTTAATTTATTTGTATATTGCTTGCACATCGTAGCTATCGAGTAAAATAAATGTTAAATTGGGGTTTTATGTGATAGGAGAATAATCCATTTGTTAAAACGAAAGAAAATGATTAGAATACGAAAAGTCAAATAATATTTTCAATCGAATTAAAATTTTTAAATCTCAATATTATTATAATCTCAATATATTATAAGAGAAACAAAAGAGGTTATCCTCTGCTTGATTCAAATAAACATATATATATATATATATTATTTATTTGTTTGAGACTATGGTTTCGAAGGCTTGGCCTTTATCATCAGTTTTTTAAATTATAAATATTATTTTTTATTGGGTCAGTATCGGGTGGATACTGAAAATTGCTGTTCTTACTTAGCAAACAAGCCAGCTAAGTAGCAACAAAAAAATTCAATTTCCACGCGATACTGACCCCAATGAAAAATAATATTTATAATTAAAAAAGACTGATGATAAAGACCAAGCCTTCGGAACTATAGTCTCAAACAAATAAATAATATATATATGTTTGTATGTTTATTTGCATCTAGCAGAGGGCAACCTCTTTGTTTATCTTTATGATTCAACAACTCTGCTACTCTCGGCAAACTATAAACTTTTCAATCAATATTATTAATTCAAATTTTTAAATCCAACATTCTATTAGGGTTTTTCTTAGTTTTATACGAAATGTCTCTTTAAAGTATATTTTGTTTACTAAGGCGGTAAAGTTTTTATTTTCTGGACCGGCATAAAAAAAAATAGCAAGACAAGCGGCATGGGTCGCTGGTTATTTTTTGAGCATAAACAAAAACACAGCCTATATTAAGTATAGGAAAATATTTTGGCGTAAGTAAGAAATAATAACTCAAAATTGATATTCCACTACTTGTATAACTATCATCATATTAACGTAGCTGCTTGGTGATTGAGAGTTCCCGGGAGCAATCCACACTTTAAGTCCTATAAATCAGTATCTATTTAAAATAATTATTTAGGTATCTTTTTTAAGTGCCATATCAGATCCCCCTGACGTTTTGGCTCCTCTCCAGATATACCTGTTCTGAGTGTGTTTAGTTGTTTTTACACAGATATACGGGACCTACTTTTTAACGCCGGTTCCCAACGGCTAGTTTGGAGAGGTTACTAGGCAATTATACTCTTGGTAGGTTGCTATTGCTTCCCAAGAGGAGGCGACTGCAAATATCTGCCGAGACTCGGTCTCGAACGAGGGTATTTCAGGTCAGCTGCCCGACACTCTAACCACTGACCCATAGTCTCCTTATTTAGGTATAAAATTTAAAAAAAAAATTAAAAAGCCCATGGAATGGTTTTTTTAATGAGACTGATGTGAGAAGGAGTTACACCAAAAAAATGCATCCCCTCCATCGTGAAAAGAAGAAGAAGTGATTTTATGGGCTGGTTAGGGGTCGAAGGTATATGTGGATGCTGATCTTAAACAGCTGAAGGTTATAAATTGTGGGGAAGACGGTGGCTTAAAGCGAGTTCCAGTCTATGTATGTCATAGGGATAAAAGAGTTGACGAAAGCGCTGGTTCGATTTTTATATAATTTGACAGCGAAGGGGTGCTGAGCGTTAGAAAACCGCATGTTTCTAGTATATCAAGATATGTTTATTTTCTAGTCCGGAGGGGTCATATCTTCTGGAGTTGAATCCAAGTGCTTGCTTGCTATTCTGGTATGACTATAAACATATCATACAATGATTTTGATATACCTTCTCATGGCTTTTTAAATTTCTTTTCTAAAAAATTATCATATTTAGTTAACGTGTAAAGTTGACTTTTTTTGTTAAGGGTGAATGGTGTAGGCTCTTGGTGAAGCATATTTAAATAAAGTAAAGAAAATTTAAAAATATAAAATTCTAGCTAGGTTTCACAATTTTTTTTAAATTTTCTTTACTTTTTGTAAAGTTGACTTTGAGGAAATATTCTCTAGTGATATTGAAATTTCGAAAAAATACCATTTTTATCGAGAATCCAAAAACTCCCTTTTTTTATTCATTTTTTTATAAAAAAAATAATCGTGGCTATAATTTAAGAATTTGGTGTATTTATCCAGATTATTGATAAGTCTTCTCTTAATGGAAATCATCGTTAACTTCACTTGGCTTATGTTTCAAAATATATATTTTTGTCTCGATAGTCAATCAAAGTCATTGTTTCTTATGACATAGATATATGTAATGATAATGCTTTATTTTAACGGAAATAGCTTTTGGAAATAAGGGTCTCCTACCACAGTATCGCTACCCAGGGTTCCTAAATCAATTTAAGTGGGATCTAAGCAACACGACTGGAATTCAAATGGCTGAAACAAGCTAAGTGCCCAGATAGTCAAGCTTACTTAGATAATAGTGGTCACACATCCAAAAACTAAATTTTTTTACAAGTTGCTCTACATATGGAATTTAATGGTTCAGGTACATTCAACAAAATCAATAAAATATTTATTTTCTTTATTAACCTATTTAATAAGACACAAATTGTGTCACCCTATGCCCGTTAATTACCTTTTTAAGACTTTATTCCACTCACAACTTAATAAATTTTAATTATATGAGAATTTATTTATTTAAGGTAATTCTTTCGCGACAATCCACACAAAAAGTTTTAGCCTCGTAACCACTCTATACATAATATGAACGGTGCTAAAATTTGAGTTTATTTTTTTAACATGGCTGTACTTTTCACACTACTATATTCTCTTAATGAATGGATCGTTCCAAGCAATAGATCTTATATCCCCTCCACTAAAAATAATCTCCTAAATATGTTTTTATTTTTTTTATTTTTTATCAAAACTACGAGGTAAATAATTTCAATTTTTTTTTGTTAAGTTACTCCGTATATATTATTCTAACAAATATTAGTTTTTCATCAAGATAGTGTGAAACATAGCTTTCTATTTTAAGATGCTATATTCTATTTAAAAAAGGATTAAAATTTTTGTGAAATAGAAAGGAAACATAAATGTTAATTATGTTCAGAATTTTTTTTCAATTGTAATCCAATTTTTAGATTAGTTTTTCTATGGAATTCTACATTATTACCTAAATCGATAGATTATAAATGAAGAGCAATGAAAGAGATTGCTCTTTTTTTCGGCTTAACTTTCATACATCTCGAGGTTACTATGAATCTGAATATTTGAATGTACGTCAAAGAAGCTTGATCAAGTAAGCTATTAGGATAATTATTACACTAGGAACTGTCAGATCAGAAAATACCACTTCTATATTTTATATCAGTGTGATGGCTTTTTTTAATTTACCTTATGCATAGGGTCGTCCGATTATTTTTCTCTTTCTATTTATGATGGATTTCTTTTCTTCTTTTGTTTGCCAAGTCTAAAAAGGAAAAAATCATTCAGAAAATCTGTTGTTGTTTTTTGTTATCAAGATACGTAATAGATAATTTGAGAGAAATACAAGGCCTTGATTAAAGTTGCAAGGGACATTTTTTCTTTAATATTTTCGTTATTCAAATATTATAATACTTTCCAAAAAATTGAAACTTTAGTTTGAAAATTTCACCACTGTACATAAGAGATATTCAAAGCAATCATTTGTTTCTATTATCTTTATATTGATTAAATCAATGACGAGGTCTTTGAGTGTATATGTTGCAGTAAAAACCCTTTTTAGTAAGAACGGATTCTTAATAGTTAAAACTTGTTTCACTGAATACCTTTGTAGCAACTAGAGTTTACTGATGATGGTTGCGTTTTGTTCAAAGTTCTAGATTTTCATTTTTGTACTTCCGCCTCATTTTGGGTGTTTATTTTCAAAACTTTTTAAACGAAAATGTCAAAAATTAGAAACAAAGTTGTAGAGGATGTAATTTTTGACATCTTCGTTTAAAAATATTTGAAAATAAACACCCAAAATGAGGCGGAAGGTCAAAAATGAAGATTCTAGACCATTGAACCAAACTCAACCAACATCAGTAAAGATAAGAGTAAATAAATATTATATTTAACATTGATTTACATTAATGTGAAATAAGTGACCTAGAATCCTTAACTCATAGTAAATCAATATTAAATATAATATTTATTTACTCTTATCTTTATTAAAGATGTTTCACCTTGGACCAACACCACAATCTCTACTAATTATCAACATCAGTAAACTCTAGTTTCCACAAAGGTATTCAGTGAAACGCGTTTTAACTAGTAAGAACCCGGTCTTACTAAAAAATGGGTTTTTACTGCAACATATACCTATATATATATAGAACTAAAATTTTATTCTCTTATATATGTATAAGTGCCTGGAGCACCGAGTGATGCTTGGTAACTTTTTGCCTGTAAATAGGTTAACTTTCAAATTTCAAGCCTCTGCGAACCTAGGACGATATATGAATGATTAAAATATTTATTTTACGACACTCCTATTTTACACCCCTTTCTTTATTTCAATCAGATTAAAATCTATACACGACTAATAACTCATGAGACTTAATAAGTACCTACACCAATTTCAAAAAAAATCGTTAGTGCTGTTTTTGAAAAAATAAAAAAAAAATCGAAAAATCTTTCATGTAAATGTCCACTTACGGTGTTCCGATTTCAACCAAAAGCTTACTGCACCCTTCTAGCCTATATCTAACTTAAGTTTTGAATTTCGTTGCTCTGAGATTTATGGTTGCTAAGGAGTAGATTCTTACGTAGGTAAACATCAACTTCCGGTATTTCAATTTTAACCAAAATGTTGTGGTTATGCTTGTGCCCTCTACTACTATTTATTTTACAACACTCCTAATGTAAACTCCCTTCCTTTGTTTCAATCGGATTAAAATTTATACACGACTAATACTCATGATACTTGAAAACTATACAAATTAAAAAAATAATCTTGTAGCCTCTAGATAGCTTAAGTTTCAAATTTCAAGCCTCTGCGAATTACCGAAGACGAGATATGAACGATTAAAATATTTATTTTACGACATGACTAATTTACACCCCTTCCTTTATTCCAATCGGATTAATAATTCGACACAACTAATAACTCATGAGACTTGATAAGTACAAAAATTTTTAGCGAAATAGTTAGAGCCCTTTTCGAGAAACCGATTATATATATATATATATATATATATATATATATATATATATATATAACAAGAATTGCTCATTTAACTTATAAAATTTGATATTTTCAATTGAATTTTCCAAGTTTATGTATTTGTAAAATCTGAAAAAATGTCGTTGAAATCAATTTTGCTTGCTATTCGTAATTCATGTTTAATGAGCCATTTTCCTCAAGTACGAAAAATTCCTCACAAGCACCTTTCTCCTTTTAGTTAGTCATTTGAAACGGAGCCCTGTCATATTGGTTATCTAACCTGCAGGCGTTCCCGTCAATTTGCTGTTCGCTCAATAGCCAATGCCTGTCCTGTTAATCCGTCGCTCAGACTTCTTTGCTTATTGCCTCTTTCTACGTGTATAGCCAATTTTCAGGGTTCCATGATGCATAATGAAGACATCCGCTCTTCTCCTGAAGTGGAGCTTAAATAGTTATTGATTTTTTTTTTAATTTAGTGAAGCTTCTTTCTGCTGTTGCGTTGTCTGTTATTGGCATTGTTAAAAAAAATCTCAAATCTTTTTCAATATTGGAAAATGTCTAATCTAGCTCCCATACACCCAAGATAGTAAAGTTATTTTTAGTTATAAAAATTGTTAATTAATTAAATTTCTTCCCTGTTAAAAACTCAACCTCGTTAAAAATATACTTTAAACACTTGATTCGTTCATTTAGCTTTATATGAAATGTAATCAATAACATTCAAAGAAGAAATCTTATATTATTAAATGAGCCATTCTTGTATATTTATATATATGTTCATTGAGGTTTCCGCTGATGGGTCTATGTCATTAAAGATTTTTCGGGTTTCTCCGCGTGGGTTTGAGAGTTTTTCTCGACATTTCGGCTCTCCTTTTGCAGCCATTTTCAAGAGAGGGAGTGGGTGGTCTACGTGGTCTAGCCTCGTTGTCCAGGGTTCGTTTTGGGGAGACCACCCGCTCCCTCTTGAAATTGGCTCAAAAAGGATAGTCGAAACGTCGATAAATACTCTCAAACCCACGCGAAGAAACCCAAAAATCTCTAATGATATATATATATATACGAGGGGTGAACCGCGACCTATAATCGTGTACACCTACTTTCATTTCCACTTTCATTTCCAATTAAAAAATAGATCATCTAATGAATTCCAAAGTAATTCCAAATAATTCCAAAGACGGTGTACACCTAATTCCAATCGCGGTTCACCTCTCGTATATATATATATATATATATTTAGCTCGCTAAAAATTGGTGAACTTATCAAGTCTCATGAGCTATTAGTGGTCTATAAATTTTAATCCTATTGAAATAAAGGAAGGGGGTGTAAATTAGTCATGTCGCAAAATTTTAATCGTTCATATCTCGTCTTCGGTAAGTCGAAGAGCCTTGAAATTTGAAACTTAAGCTATTCAGAGGCAAAAACTTACCGAGCATTGCTCGGTGCTCCAGAGACTTTTTGCTCATTTTAAAAACGGGGTTTCGTCTTCTGCTAATTCGTGATGACACTTTCTTTCGTTTTCGGTCAATATTATAACATATTTAGCGATATTTTCTTCGATGTTCATATCCTTTATTTATTTATTAAGATTGATTTTGGTATTATTATCGCGACTATATATTTTTGCATGATGACCGGACTGAACGTTTCTTCTGTTTAGTTGATCGATACATTTTTTTAAATCTAAAGAGACCTATATAATATATTTTGAATTGTTTTCTTTGTAATGATTTATTTATTATTATTTAGATTGTTCTTACTAATATTGGATTCCTATAGTTTGTGGAACCCTTGGTATTGCTCTAATGCCCTGCTCGTGTTGAGCTGTTGTTATTACAAATGATTCAGCCGAATTTTAGTCGTTTGCATCCCTCTGTATGGAAAATGGAAGAAGAAGGTAAAACAGTACTTCAATACTCTACCTCAATTGGCTAAACCTTTCAAAATATAGGCATATTTATGACTGTTAATTCTAGAGATCTAAAAATTATTTATTGTTATTGAAAAAGGATGGCATATGCTTAACACATTCTTTGGCTATAGAAGAAGATCACATGTTCGAATCCTGTCTGGTGCTCAATTTCATTTTTTCGTTTTCAAAAATAATAAATAATTTTTAGATCTGTAGAATTAAATCGGAAAATCATTGAATAAATTATTTAACTTACGCGGTTCACCTACTTAAAAAAATTAAAGCTAATGTTTAGAGTAAATTTATCTAAAAGCCATATTTATATTTTTGAATAATTATTGTTAAATAAATAAAAAGTTATTTATTTACCTTGAAGGAGACAATAAAAAGAGTGTCTTCTGCTGAATTATAAATTTTATTTATTTATAAAGAGACTATAGTTTCGAGGGCTTCATAAATTAATTCCTGTGAATCCATTGTAATAGACTGATGAAGAGGGCAAAGCCCTCGAAACTATAGTCTCTTTATAAATAAATAAAATTTATAATTCCAGCAGAAGACACACTCTTTTATTGTCTCCTTCAATATATAAAAATTCTGCTACTCTCGGCAAAAAAACTTTTCAATTTATTTATTTACCTATTATAATTATCACTATTATTTAGATTTTTATATTCAATTACTTTTAGTCCTGAAATCAAAACACCAAAAATCTCCCCAAGAAGAATGCATTTTTATAAAGTCAATTAGGTTGTCCTCTGCTTGATTAAAAAAATATACAGTGAAACCTCGATATAACAAAGCTGAAGGGGATTATAAAATATTCGTTATTACAAGTAATTTGTTACTAATTAATAGAGATTGTGGTGTTGGTGCAAGGTGAAACATCTTTAATATAGATAAAAGTAAATAAATATTTTATGAATTATTAATTTACTATAAGTTAGGTTTTCTAGGTCACTTGTTTCATGTTAAAAATTAAAAAAATAAAACAGGTAAATTTTTTCAATATACTATATTTCGGCTATCAACCCATCTTCAGGAAGTACAGAAAATAACTAATTGGAGGTTGTTATATAGAGGTTAGATTGGTCTAAGATTCGTTTTAACAAGGTAAGCAATATTGTTTATTAACCTCAACATTACGAACTCTGCTACTTACCTTGTTATAACGAACGATTTCCACTAGTAAAGTAAACCACATTGTAATGAAAACACTGTAATTTTAATTTAAAAACAGTTTATACAGTTTATTAAAAAATCAACATGTTGTCATGCCGAGACATGAATTCTTGTAGATGGATTGGTAGGATACGTTATGTAAAGGTTATAAGTTGACTGTCTCAAGATAAGAAACTCACCCTGTATATACCATTCAACTATTCGTTTTCTATGGGAATAGGTTGCTATAACAACAAAACGAATTTCTCTATATCGAATAGAATAATTGAACCCATGAGAAATAATATTTAAAATATTTATAATTAAGGTCAAATCTTCGAAACTATTGTTTCTAAAGCCAGGATTACACATTCGCGCTCGTGTCTCGGCCCATCACTCGCCGTTTGTATTTTCAAAATAATATAATAGATAAGCCCAAGAATAAAACAAAGGTATTCTTTACAAATAGAGAAATCTGCCAGCTAAATAAATATCCATCATTTTTTTTAAAGATTAATTCTTAAATGACATGGTATTTTCGAAAAATCACTAAAATCCGATATCGAGAGATTCAGGTTTTGAAATGAAATAGAAATAACACATTTTTTTCTGAACATGTGATATCAATGTGTAGTAAATCCTAAATAAAATAAAAGATTAAAAGAAAAGTTTTATTATACAATTTATTTAACAAATTCAATGGCCACGCCGCGCCGTTGATTAATGGCAGAGTTATTTTCTCTTTGGATGTTTTTTCCTTCCTAATGGCATCTATTGCTAATAAATAACTTTGTGGCTTGGATAAACAAAAGAAAATAAAAGAATCCTCATAATCATTTGCGTTCTAAATAATGAGAGTGGAAAAAGTAAAGATTAAGCCCTTAATTAGGAGTTAATTCAATCGGTTGGTGGGTCCTCAAGAGACAGAGCTCGAAGCGAGGACGGAATCTTTTGTGCCACGAGCAGAGCAAAATTAGGTGATTTGCCTCCTGACAAAAGATCCGAAAAATGAGCAAGAATGAGAATTTTGTTCAGCTTTTTTTCTCTCCTGCTTGAAATTGCGGTTGACGTCTTTAGAAAAAAGTCACCGAGCCAATTTCACAATCTAAGTACATTCCATCTATTAGACAACATAGACTCCCATTGTAAAAACATACTCTCTGAAGCGTTTATCAGATGGATTCTCCAAAAAGATCTCGCATTTTCAAAGAGCTCTGCTTTCTCTTCATTTAGAGAATATTTTTTGGTTCATATTTAGCACTCAGCTTGCTAAGGGAAGAAGTATGATATCGTCTTGACTCGGAATCAATCACAAAATCTAATTTATTCTTAAGTTAATTGAAAAGCTTTTATTTTGCCGAGAGTAGCAGAGTTGTTGATTCATAAGAGAAACAAAGAGGTTGTCAGAACCCCTCCCCCCAAGGACAGGGTTCATGGGATGAGTAACGACAACGACAAACCGTTTTTTATGGCAAACTAACCGTAATTAAATATATTTCATATGTTTAATCAAGAATTATGTTCTTTTTTTAATTTCTTGAAGTACCAATTTGTTTTAATAAAAAAAAATTCCCACTAAATATTTTGCTTTATGGATTGACTCCCCCCCCCCCCCCCCCCATGACAATTTTCTGGCTACCCCACTGCACACATATATGTCAAATATATATATATACAGGGTTCGGCGCTCTAAGTGTTATCAATAAAAAAATGTTGTAATTTTGTCAATTTTCATTTTCTTTATTTAAAAACTTCAGTATATCGTAAAAACATTTCAAATTTTAAGAAAATTATGTTATTGTTCGATGTAGCCACCTTTAGCGCGGATAATATCATCGAGTCTGTCCGAGAAGGCTATATTATTTATTTGTTTGAGACTATATTTCGAAGGCTTGGCCCTCATCATGTATTTTTTTTTAATTATAAATATTATTTTTTATGGGTTCAGCTATCGCGTTGACATTAAAATTTTTTTTGCTCTTACTCAGCTGGAAAGTCAGTTAGAAATAAAAAGTTTTTTTTTCAAGCCCTCGAAACTATAGTCCCAAACAAATAAATAATAAATATACATATATATATATATTTGATATATATGTGTGTATGTTTATTTGCATCAAGCAGAGGACAACCTCTTTGTTTCTCTTTATGTATTCTTAAGTTAATTATTTAGTCTTTAGTTTTAACACTTTTTACTAATTTCATTTTTATTAGATTTAAATAGTAAAAAAGCAATCGCTTGAACTTAAAATTGTCATTCAAATGTTGTAGCTCAATTTTTTGAAGTACAAATTCTTTAGCCGCTCCTAGCACTTGCAGTAACTCAACGCTTTAGATTGTGAAAATTGTGTAGTGAACACACCAGTTTATTTGTTTAAATATTTTCGCGACTTTTCTATTCTTGTCAACGTTTCCACAGGCTCTCACTAATTATCTTAAACTCTTGTGACACATATTAATTATGACAAGCTTTAATGTTGATAAAATATGTTGAAAATAAATGAACCCTGAAAAATAAAGAGAAGTCATCTCAACAGGTAATTTAGAAACATTACTCAACACTAAATAAATCTCCAAAATTATTAAATAAATAGGTACTCAAAGAATAAATTACTAGATCGTTTTCCATGTTGATTAACTTATTAAATTCACGTAAAATTAGACATTATACATTACATGCTCTGTTTCCAGATAAATAAAGATAGAATTATTAACATGTTAATGTATAGTTGGGAATCAAAACATGAACGAAATGTGGATTTTTTGGACTCCAGAACTTAGAAAGTTAAATCCATTGGTCGGTGCCTTATGTGCGTGTGTAAGTGTTTACACTCCTCCGATGGGGCCGCAGATCAAAGGAGTGCAGCAAGCTTTTAGTTGGAATTGGACAGGCGTAAGGACTCTTTTTTCACTAGGCGTTTTTTTTTTTTTCATTTATTTGGATTTTAGGATTTTCTCAAAAACGACGAGTAAGTAGATATTATAATAGGTGTAAGTGAAAAAAGTAGGAAATGACATCATGTCGGAGAGATGGTGACGAATTTGGAGAAGGGATTTTAGGCAATTTGAAAATATAAAAACAATATATTATTCATGTTAGGGAATTTGGAATCGAGAGTCAGAAAGAGGTCTTGCAGTTATTTTACTACTGCGTAGCCTATGACATTAGCCAAAAATTAATTCAAAAAAATATCCTTTAGGCACTTTGAAATCATTTGAATCTTTTATTCTAGTATACGATAAAAATTAGATATAAAAATCCCAAGCTATTATTTTGACGGTTTTGAAGTATGACCTGAATGCCCCAAAGCTGTTTTATAAATATACACAAAAAATATTCTTTAGGCACTCAGAAATTTTTATAGCATATTTATTAATTAATATTTAAAATGTATACAAAAAGCCAGACGAATACGGCGGTTTTTAATAAATTACCTGACACGAATAAATATTTTGAATTAGTGCAATAAAAAAGCCTTATGCGTAGCCATAGGAATATATCGGCCACTGCCTACGAGATATAGATATGTTTTGCGTATATTTATAAAACAAATTTGGGTCAGTCTGGTCATAGTTCAAAACCGTCAAAATAGTCTGGGGTTTTATATCTAATGTCTATATATGCTAGAATAAAAGATTTAAATAATTTCAAGTTGCCGAAAGTATATTTTTTTGAATTAATTTTTGGCGAATGTCATAGGCTGACCGACGGGTGAACCGCGACATAATATCTTGTACACCTACTTCCACTTCCACTTTCATTTCCAAGTAGAAGATAATAGATGAAGGGATTTTATCTAATGAATTCCATAATAATTCCACATAATTCCATAGACGTGTACACCTAGTTCCAATCGCGGTTCACCCTCGGGCATGCAGTAGCGAAATAACCGCAAGACCTCTTTTTGTCTCTCTAAATTTGGTAACATCGATAATATACTGTTTTTTATATTTTCAAATTGCCTAAAATTCCTTAGTTCCAAGTTCCTAGTAGATCTCAAGTAACATTACATAATAGACTCAAGACACGTGAAGGAATTTAAGATTCGATTCTTCATAAAGAGAATTTGTGCTAAAGAAAAAAAAAATACTTCGATTTCAAACACAAAATAATAAAAAATATTTTTAGCAAATATGCCTATATGATAAATGTCTTAGTTTTTTTTTTTTTTTAATTATAAATTAAAGCAGATAATTATATAAAAGTTCTTGCTAAATTCTTTAGCTCGTAAAAAATAATAACTAATATATAATAAATAAAGAAGTTTAAACTGGATTTCGCTCCCTTTTTCTTCTTGCGTTTAAATAAGAACATAAATTTTATCTAAATAACGTTAAAGAAATAAATTAACAATCGTTTTCTTTTTTCTTTCCACTTGAATTTTTTTCAATTCTTTTTTTTTTTTTTTTAATTTTTTGTATTCTGTCTAGATCTATGGCCATTGCTTGATTTACTGGGCAAAAACGGGTCGGTTTTAAGTAGAAAATAACGCTATAGGAAAATTAATTGTAATTATATATTTCCGAGTTCCGAGAAAAAAACGAAGAATGAGAATTCTTAGCCGCGACTAGGGGCTTTGCCCTCGTTATTTATTAACTGAATAACTTTCCCTTTCTAGTACTTCAATTATTTTCAAACGATCTTGAGAGAATATTTCAAACGAGTAGTATTTTTATTAAAGAAATTCATGAATTATTTCTCTAATTGCACAGTGGAAAATGCTCAAAAGATGACAAAGCGTGTGCTCTAATGCAACCCATCACGTTCATTCGATTTACTTTCAACCTGCGGCGATCCTTTTTGAAATTTCAATCTTTTATGTTAACTAATTCCATTTATTTTTAGAAATTGATAAAAGTACATTTTTAAAAATATTAAATTTAGCTGAGAGAAGCCTGTAGCTTCTGTTTGTTGGCCGCGTTACGAGAAAATAAATTTTATTTTTTCGAAAAAGATTTAAGGTAGTTTGCCGAGAGTGGCAGAAATGTTGATTCATAAAAACAAATCGATTAGGTCCTTCTCTGTTTGATGCAAATAAACATATACAGGGTGGAGCATAAAGATCTACCACATTTTGAAGTGGTATCAAAAATGAAAATTCTAGCCCTACCAAAATATGTATACAAAATTTGGTTAGTTTTTGCATTTCTAGCCTTTTTTTTTTTTTTTTTTTTTTTAATGCAATCGAATGCAAGAAGGGGTGCACCAGTAAAGATGTAGCCCCTATGGATCTCGAAAAGACCCTTGCATTACCGAAGAGAAGGGAAAGTTGATTAAGTGAGAGGGTGTAGACGTAGGTGTCTATGCACCCTGGTTTTGAAGGTTTGAAGATCATAGGTGCTGGGAAAGATAGAGGCTGGGAGAGAGTTCCAGTTCCTTGAAGTCATGGGGATATATGAATTCGCGAATGAAGTGGTCCGGCACTTTTCTAATTTGACCGCGAAAGAGTGTTGGGAGTCGGCAAAACGTGTGCTGCGTGCAAAGTATGCTTTGGGGGGAATTATTGATTTTATCTCATCAGAGCACCTGCCGTGATAGTATCTATAGAAAAGGGAAAGGGCGGAGACATCTCTTCGATGAGCCAGCGAGTCGAGGGAGTCGGTGAGGGTAGAATCGTCAATTAGCCTGACGGCTCGTTTCTGAATTGCATCAAGGGTAGCAAGAGAATATTTTGAGGCTCCTCTCCACAGATGAGAGCCGTATTCGAGACAGGGGCGGATTTGGGCCTTGTAGATGGTGAGAAGTTGTGGGGGTTTGTAAAATCGCTTGGACCTGAATAAGAAGCCAATCTTCCTTGCTGTAGATTTCGCCACAGAGGAGATGTGTTCATTCCAAGACAGGTCAGATGCGACAGAGACGCCCAACATGGATAGGCTGTCACACATTTTCAGGGTATTCGAATCGAAGTGAATATCAGGGAAATCTCTATTTTCGCGCCTAGAAATTAGACAACATTGAGTCTTATTTGAATTAAAGTTAACTAAATTTTGAGAGCCCCATTTATTCAGTTTGTCTAGGTCGAGAGTAATTGAGGAGGCAATATTGATTCGATTATTCGGGAGAGAGGGTTTGCCGTGTAGAGTGCTATCGTCGGCGTAACAATGAGTGGGGTTTGCCGTTTGATCAATAAGGTCGTTTATATATTCTGTGGGTCCATTGATTATGAATACAAAATTTGGTTGAGTTTTGAATTTTTTCATTTTTTATACCTCTTCAAAATGTGGTAGATCTTTATGCCCCACCCTATATATATATATATATATATCCTGAAGATGTGTGACAGTCCGTTCATACTAGGCGTCTCAGTCGCCTCCGACCTGACCTGGCATGAATACATTTCCTCTGTTGCGAAATCTGCAGCAAGAAAAATTGGCTTCTTATTCAGGCGATTCTTCAAGTCTCTACAGCTACTCACCCTCTATAAGGCCCAAATTCGGTCCTGTCTAAAATACGGCTCGCATGTGTGGAAAGGGGCCTCCAAACATTATCTTTCCACCCTGGATGAAATTCAGAAACGAGCTGTCTGGCTAATTAACGATTCGATCCTCGCCGACTCTCTCGACTCGCTGGCTTATCGAAGAAGTGTTTCCGCGCTTTCTCTATTTTATAGATACTATCACGACAGGTGCTCTGATGAGTTAAAATCAGTAATCCCCCGCAAGCCATGTTTTGCTCGTACCACTGCTTTTGACGATTCCCAACACTCTTTCGCGTTTAAATTGGAAAAGTGCTGGAACACTTCATTCGCTTCTAGAAGGCATAATGCAGACTAAATGAATTAAATCACGCATAAAAATAAATATTTTCCCATTGTTCTTTAAAATGTCTGAAATGCGGAGAATAATATTTTTCAACTATGGTTTTTTTCTCTTTGTGTGTCTGAATTCCGATACCCACGATAACCCAAGAACAGAAAGCCAAAAAGTTCTTTTGTATCAATACATGGTACTTACTAATTAGATTTTTCAATATCTGTTTCAAAAGGCAGAAAATGTTTTTTAATTCTTCTAATGGGATTTTAAGAGGATGTTATAGTATAGCCACAAAATGAACAATTTATATTTAAGTTTATTAATCATTACCAGGGTAGCTCTAGTGTGCCGAGTCTTGAATTTTTTATTATTTTATGTGAGGGTGAGCGATTCTTTCATTAGAATCTGATGGATGAAAATAACTAAAAAGAGCGTAGATAGAATGATCTCTTTTTCTTTAGAGCTAAGAAGGCATTGCAAGGATGACAAATACAAGTTCAGACCTGTTTCAGACTATTAGAGATTAATTTCTTAATTTGTACTATTCTAGGAATGACCTTTTGCACTCGGACCAAAACGATACTCGTTATAGAGAGAGAATATTCAATTGGACTTCATTAAAACAAATACTTTTTCCCAAACATCTTTTAGTTCATCTTTCACGATTAATTATTTTTAATGCAATTTATAGATTTTAAATGAAAGTCATGTGACGAGTACATGTAAATTAATTTACTTTTTAACCTCATAAAATCAAAGTATTTTCCACAAGATAGCTGAAGTGATTAAAATAGAAAATCTGGAATAATTTTTCATTTTCTTTAAATTTGCTAAGGTTAAAAATCTCCGTAAATTTTAAATTTTATATAACTTTAAATGAATTAGTTGTATAGTATTTATTGAAAGTGTTTTTAAAATTTTACAAATTTTTAAATATAACACGGATGAAATTACTCTTGACATTTTGGAATTTGGGGGATACGCCGCATTCACAGCATCCATGAACCGCCCGCCACTGATTAATACATATTTATATTAGTTATATGAATCAAATTCTGAAAAAATCAGTAACCGTTAGAGAAATACAAGCCAAGACATTTTGTATTTCCTAGGAAATTCAATTAATTCAATTCGTTGATTCATCAATGTTTTGCAATTTATGCAACATAATAAAGTTTTTTGAAGAGATCTTGAAATATCCCTTTTGAAGCTTGATCAAACTAATAATTTTTTTATACATTACGAAGCTTCTATCTACAAAACTATACAACTTAATTTCGCACAAGCAACTTAACTACTTGAAAACTTTCACCTATCCCTTGGATGGTTTGGGATTACGCTCGGTCGACACGGGAGAGAATTCACCCTGTCCCACACTTGGCTCTCTAGAGCGATGGGAACTTTCTCACGAGATGGCTGGTTTGTAGTATAGTTGCCCTCCGCATTGTGCAGATTATACAGCAAGAAAATCCTTTATAAATACCTTTTTTTTTTATTTGTGAAAGTCTGCCAGCATATGTAGTATTTATTCAACTATGATTAGATAATGTTTCACCTAGAACCGATACCATGACATTAACAAAATTACAAAGGCTATGTATAATTTTGACCAGAATCGTACCATACACCTTCGCTGGCTGATTTTTAGCTTAAGATTCAAATTTTCTTGCTCTTGCTTATTGATACTGCAGTGCACACACACAAACCGACTAATGAATGAATTTTAGCTAATACCACTACAAAATTCGTTTTATTTTCCTAAACACAGTTTCTATACATTAAGAGCAACGGATATTATTACTTTGCTGAGAAAATGCAACAAAATCAAATAATAATAATAATAATAAATAACAATAATAGTTTTGTTAATGGAGAATGGTGTAGGTACTTTGTGAAACATTTTAAATAAAGTAAAGTAAAATTTTTAAAAAATTTTTAGGAACTTTTTAAAATTCAAAATAAAAATACTAGGTAGGTTTGACATAAATGTACACATAAATTTATGTCAAACCTACCTAGTATTTTATTAAAAAGTTTCTAACAATAATAGTTGCAAATAAAATATAAATCAATTAATAAATAATTTGATATTTTTATATAAAAACAAGTGAGTCCCATTTGAATTTCAATAAGGCGGCCAAGCGCGAGTTAGACCGCATACTGAGGGTTTCGAACCTTATTACTCTCAAAATATTTGAGATATCAAATTCAATCTTATTTTTGTTGATAACGAGAGATTTTTTTTCATAATTTTCTATTAAGCTGTTTCTAAACATGGATAGGTTCAAAAATCACCTAAAAACGAGTCTTTGGTCAATTTAAATCGAAATAAATTTGAAAAAAAAAAAATTAAACATAATTCTTCTTAAAGAGATCTTTAAAAGAATACCTCATATTCAATGACAAAAAAATATTTTTTATTTTTTTAACACCATTTATAATTCGGCCCTCCCCGAATCTTTCGATTAAAATTATAATTCGATTTTCGATTCGAGCAATATGTGAGCTACACTGCTCTGACTGGCAGATGGACGGCCTTATAGCTACACTAATGCGGTCCCATTTTATTTTAAATTATTTTTATTATAAAAGCAACCATAAAAAGGGTGGAATTTTTCGAAATTCAAACGTCAAGCGAAGCTTCGTATTCCAAATTTGGCCTATAATAGGATAAATTTATTAATTTTTATATCTTGGCATAGTTACGGTCGTTATTATTAAGGCCTAATAGTGTTCCAAAAGCTCAGGTTAATAAGAACAATTTTCAAAAATTGTTACTAAATCTATTTTTTGTTTTTCCCTTAGGAACAATTTATCAGTGAAGAAAGAAATTTAAAATAATATTTGTATAGAATTTCAATTACTTTTAAATACAAATATTAATCATTTTAATTAAACTAGTAGTTAATTATTTCTTTTCATTTTGGTATGGGACATTCAAGTAGGGGCGTTTTGATTCTTCCGAGCTTAGACCTTTGAAAAATTTCACTTTATCTCTCTGCATTACATCTTTGATTAGAGACTCTACAATTATTTAATTATAATTATAAATATTTATTTGATATTAAATTTCGCTTAAATTTTTGTTAAACTACAGATATCTTTTAATTTAAGTTCTTAGTCGTTTGAAGTGAATTTTCCTACGGATAATCATGCAAATATTCTCATGTGAATATTTATCATTTCAAGAATCCACCTTAAAAAGCGTCGTTGGGCCAAAACTAATTTTAATTAAGCTAAGCTTCAAAAATGGAATATGTATATTTCTAATGAGAGAGCCACTTTGGGGACTCATGTATGTATCTAATAGGAATAGAAATTCCCAGTAGTTAATGTCATAGAAACACGCGGACGGCGAGCATGGGTTCACACTGCTAGATATCGCTTCTAAATCTATTCATTGGGCTCAGCGTTTTCACATAGTTATTACTCTTTAAATATCACTATTATTTTCTTATTTTATACTATCTGCAATACCTGCCTTCGGCGGGCCTATTGCTACTCTAGGAGCTTCGCCCCCTGGACTCCCTTCTCCCTGAACCCTCTACCCTCCTCCACATCCAACCACATTCCACCCCACCGACCCTGTCCCCGAACTCGACCTCATCTCCCCCATCAGATCATTCTCCACCACACCCAACCCTCGCCGAATCTTGTCCCACACCACTTCTTCGGCCACTCTCCACCACACCAAACCTCTCCGGACCTTCCCCGAGCTTCCGGTCACTTTCTACCCCATTTCTAGCTCTCCAGAGGCCCACAAATTATGTATACAAAATTTGGTTGAGTTCGGTCGTAAGGGCTAGAATTTTCATTTTGGACCCCCCCTCTCCTCACTTTTGGTGGTTAGTTTATGCATTTCTAGCTTTCTGGTCCTCTTGCTAGCCAAGGAGAAAATCATTTATATCCGAAATAGTTGCTCCTATCAAAAAAATGCAAAGGAATATGTTTGTAGAGAATTTAATACTCTACATATTTGCATTTAACTTTTTGATCTATGAACAATAGAAAACGGGATTTATTATGAAAAAAATATAATTCGTGATTTTACATTAAAAATTTAAACTGAATTATTTCAGAAACGGTTTCGTTAGCTCTCCAGAGGCTCACAGATTATGTATACAAAATATGATTGAGTATGGTCTAAAGGCCTAAAATTTTTATTTTTGACCCTGCTCCTATTTTGGGTGGTTATTTTCAAAAAAAATTTAAACGAAAATGTCAAAAATTACATCTTGTACATCTTTGCTTCTAATCGTATTTGATGTAGAGTTAACAGTTTAGGAGTTATTTGATTGATTATTTCTAGGGGGACGGCAATACAGACACTGGGGGGACGGACATAGATACAGACACAGGCACAGGCACAAATGCCTTTTAGTAGTATGTGATAAACGACATTTATAAAACCCCTAATGATACTGTGGCTGTTAAAAATGTATGGTTATATTAATGACTTTTTTTTTGTTTTAGTCTCTACTGAGTTAAGCCTTCTACAAAGTTAATTCTAAAAGGAGTTCGCTTTTCATCTATTCTAACTTGAAAATCTATCACGGATTATAGTATGAAAAGTTGTCTTTTTATGAGCCAATTTCAATTAATTTTCTATTTAATTCGTAATTCTTTTATAGTAAAAATAACTTAAAAATGTCCATCGATCTGAGTTTCTCACAAGCGAACAAGTTTATTCAAATTCTACAACATCCATAACAATATAAATTCGTGAGATATCATAGACACAATCATTGTTTCCAATTCCTAAATATTATGAATATATAAGCTGAGTAGACAGACATCCTTCAAGAAAAATTAAGGGTTGAATGCTTGATGCAAAATAAACATATATATCTTATATTAATAAATGAGCAATTATTGTATATATATATTATCGGGATCTCAGAAAACGGTTCTAACGATTTCGCTAAAAATTGGTGTACTTATCAAGTATTATGAGTTATTAGTTGTGTCAAATTTTTAATCGGATTGAAATAAAGAATGGGGTGGTCTCCTGAGTGGGGCTGATTTGAATAATTAGAAAGAAACTCAAAGAGCTTGCGATTTACGTTGTTTAGCAATCATGTGAAGCAGATTGGAAATGAACTCAACACATTATGAATATTCATCTATTAAATAAATTTTCGGGTTACTAGATTTCCTACTTCACCGGAAAATATTTTACAACATCATTGTTTCACAGAAGGATGACAAGAAATCGATGATTTTATTAAAAATGAGTTAAATAATCTGTTTCTGAAAACCGAAAAATACCTATATATTTTTACATGCTTTATATTAGCTTCGCCCGAGGGTGAACCGATGACCTAAAATCGTGTACACCTACTTCCACTTCCACTTTCATTTCCAAGTAGAAGACAATAAATGACAATAGATTATCTAATGATTTCCAAAAGTAATTTCAAATAATTCCAAAGACGGTGTACAACTAATTCCAATCGTGGTTCACCTCAGCTTCACCTGTATGTATTTTTCTATAGTATGAATATCAATATGAATTTCGTTCTGTTAAATTCTGCAAACATTTCTCTATAAAAAAATTATTTACCTACTCAATTTAAATGAAATTATATAGAAATAAAAACATTTCATTATTCTGTTAAATTACTCAAACTTTTCTCTATAATAATTTTTATAAAAAAAAAATAAAAGTAACAGGAAAATCAAATAAAATACACTAAAAGGTATAAAATAATTATTTAACTCATTTTTGAGAAAATTTTAATTTTTTTATGATTAATAATACCATAGGTATATATATATATATATCTTATATTATTAAATGAGCAATTCTTGTATATATAGGTACTATATATGCAATCGGGTTCTCAAAAACTGCTCTAACGATTTCCTAAAAATTGGTGTACTTATCAAGTCTCATGAGTTATTAGTCGTGTATAAATTTTAATCTGATTGGAATAAAGGAAGGGGGTGTAAATTAGGCAGTGTCGTAAAATAAATATTTTAATCGTTCATATCTCGTCTTCGGTAATTCGCAGAGCCTTAAAATTTGAAAATTAAGCTATCTAGAGGCTACAAGAAGTACCATAAGATTTTGGCTAAAATAGAAGTAGTGTCATGAGTTATTAGTCGTGTATAGATTTTAATCCAATTGGAATAAAGGAAGGGGGTGTAAAATAGGAGTGTCGTAAAATAAATATTTTAATCATTCATATATGGTCTTCGGTAAGGTAAGTCGCAGAGCCTTGAAATTTGAAAATTAAGCTAGAGGCAAAAGTTGCGAGACAACGCTCAGTGCTCAGGCACTATATATAATCGATGACCCGAAAGTACATGTTTACTTGAAGATTTATGGTAATTTCGCCTTTTTTCTGGTTTTCTCAAAATGCCTTGGTGGCAACCCAAATTGAAGTAATTTGAATGAAGAAAATTGGTATGATGATTTCAAATAAGGGAAAAACTAATGTGAAAGTCGTCTGGTGCCCACACCAGCTGATTTTACTTCTATTTTAAATAATCCATTATGCGTTTTACTTTATTGAGACTTCTATTCGTTTTGTTTGTTTTCCTATAAAAGAATTTATTTAATAATATAGATTTATTTATGTTTCCAACCTCTGTGCTTTCTCGCGCAGTTCACATCTGTCCGGAGTTTTTCATTAACAATGAATAGATACGACCATCGAGCACGTGTAGGTGGTCTCTTTGATTAAAAAAAAATAAAACTGTTCATTTCTCTCTGAATAACATTTTAATTTTGATCTGTTTTTGTTTCTTGATGTATGGCCGCCATTTCCTTTTTTTTTTTTTTTTTTTTGATTTAATTTGAATGGATACCTTTAGAATAAATTCACATCGAATTCTATTTGGAGCGCCATTGTCCAGCATCATGGATATTAGCAAATGAGCCACAATATAATCCTAACCTGATGGACCTTTTTTTAGGTGTCCGATCTTCGGTTATTTTGGCTTGAGATCTCTGGAGAGCTCCACCCTCCAAACTACCCCAAAATTGCTTTCTCTTCACAAACAAATGAGAATCAAAGTGTTCGGGAGATTTATCGATTGCTCTCGAATTAAATCGCGTATGTCGAGATAAGTTTTATATTTGATATAGAGTATTATTTGTTCAGGCCGAATGAACGAGATTTTATCCTCTTTTAAAGTGAATAAGAATTGGCGAACAATAAAACATCAATGAAAAAGTTGCACTAACATTTGGCCAGCGTGAAGAGGGAAGAGGATCGAGCAACTACTGCATTTACGAACCACTGGTTTCCACAAATAGGAGCGCATAAATGGATCAAGGGCTTGGATTGATTTAAAGTAGTATAAAAAACAAGATTGTTCTTTTTTTTAAAATCAGAATTAATAAAAAAAAAAAAAAGAAAAAAAAGAAAACAAAATCATGCAGAAAGTTTGACAATTCATATTTGCTGATTTGTTAGTGATTAAAGGTTCTTAATCGTTTTCATTCATGGAGGGGAATATTTATTTTCACATTCGTTACCAGTTTAGTAGCCACATCAAATGAATTGATAACTGTTGGATTATTGCTATGCGAAATATTTATTTCTTATAACCACTGAGAGGTTCCAAACTTTTTTCCATGGCGTCCTACCCAGAGCCTTGCGTCTAAGAGGGATGACGAGAAGAGGGCGGCTCCCCTCCCTACACACACTATTTCTAGGGCCCACGCTCTCACTTTTTACATCTATCCAAAATCAAAAGTGAAAAAACAAGAAACTAGGGGGAAAATGAGTTACCTTTTTAGTTTTTTTATTTATAGGTTTGGTGGACCGCTCCTTTTAAGGAGGTTCGGGACAGCAGCTCAATCTGGGTTTGGTCTACGAAAAATCTTTTTTATTTCTGCAGGGTGACAACTTCTGTCTACTAAATTTTTTAATAAAAAAAATTGCTAATAATGAGGTTAATTTCAGAATACAAATCTTTGTTTTGATAATATTAATTAGAAAGAATACTGAGATAAATTTTTCTCATTGTAAAAACATTTATTTAACACAAAAACGATTTCAAGAAATAGAATTGGAATTCTACACTACTGCTTTTGTTATATTCTGTTGGCTGCAAATAACTTTTTATTTTTTTACATTTATGAATAATTAATTAACTAGACTGTCAAATCTATTGAAAAATGTGTCATTCGATTCATAAATGTTGAATTATTGATCTTTATAAATTTGTTGAAAATGGTATAATTTGTATAGAAGTTATAGCCCTTTTAAAAAGCTTGGTCCATTTACTTCCATGTTAAAAGGACAATTTTCAATAATTTATTTCTCGGTAATGGGACAAACTTCAAATTTCTGGAATAAATATTTAATACATCAATGATTCGATGGTAACAATTTGAGAATTTTCTTATAAAAATGATAAACAGTCCCCAAGCCCAGATTTAAGTCAAGTAAATGTTAATCAAAAAGGAAAATAGTAATGCATTCTGTTTATTTTAAAGCACACCGTGCCTACCTACACTGTTAAAAAAATTGTTAATTTACTATATGTTTACAATACAAATAGATAGAAAATTTACAAGATTGTGTATAGTAAAAAAAATACTATATTATATTAGTAAAATCACATTAACTCATTGCAAAAATAGTAAAATAAATTGTAACTTTACTTTTTATTGTATTAATTAGATACGTATTACTAAAAAATATGTTGTAAGATCACAATGCTGGTATGTAATATTATTAAAACGTTTTGTGGCCAGAATTCCCATATTTTATAGAAAAATTATAAGAAATTTTTAACAGTGCAGGAAAATAAAAAAATCGTTTAATTCAAATAATTTTAGTCAAAGCAGTTTTTCCCCACCCTCCCCAAAAGTCTGGCTACCCCACTGGCCCTACCCTAAGTAAAAGTATGTCTAATCGTAAGTAAGAGATAAAAATAAATAAAAATAATATATAAATTTTTAGCTTCTCACTTTGTTTTTTGTGTTAAGCCAAATGTCTTTCTTTAATTAATTATGAAGCTTTGCGGCTCACCTGTGAAGATGCCGCGGCGCACAGTTTGGGAACCTCTGCTATAACCAATTTAATTAAAAAGTTGTCCCTATCTATCATATGCACTAATTTATGGAATGCTATGCTGTCATTTTACTGGTGCTAAGTAAAATTTATTTTTAGGGTTCAATGCCTTAAAAGTTAAAAAAATTCTAACGAGTCTTCATTCGTCTGTCTTTCTTCTTTCACAGACCTGTAATTCACGTAAAGTTATAGGATCTTGAAATTTGGGAAGAAGAGTTGGAGCATATAATATAGGTAAGTGTACAATCGTTAAAGTTTAAAAATAAAAAAATAAGGTGTCTGCTCAATCATGAAATGGGCTGATGAGAAAAAATTCCCGCATCCATTCGAGTGGAATTACGTTTAATAGCTCTTTCAAATTATTATTATACTATTAAACAAATTTGCTTCTAATTTTTATTTGGACTTGCACTCTTGCGCTACGAACATACCAAAGGTACATCGTAATCGTTCCTTTAATAATTTAATTCTGCGAGAGAAAATGAACACATTTATTACTTGTAAATTTCAAGTTTGTATCTTATTTAATTAACGAGCTACAATGTTCTGACAGACAAATAATGTGGACACGAATACGACCTGTTTTCCTTTTTAAACGGAACTTTAAAAATAGACCTATCTTTTTAATGAGATCTTTACAGGGATACATAGCTCAATACACATGGTAAAAGAATTTTTTATTTTTTAAAATTCAACCCCTCCAAACTAAAATTTTAATACAATTTTTGATTTCGGGGAAAATAAATGCATAAAGAGAAACAAAGTGGTTGTCCTCTGCTTGATGCAAATAAACATACACACATATATATATATATCAAATATATATATGATTTATGTATATATATTATTTATTTGTTTGAGACTGGCCAACCCTTCAAAACTATAGTCTCAAACAAATAAATAATATATATATATAATATGTAGGCGTTAATGACCCTTGCCGTTGATGCGCCCTTAAACACCTATATATAATAATATATATATATATATATATATATATATATGTATGTTTATTTTGCATCAAGCAGAAGACAACGTTTTTGTTTTCTTTTATGAATCAACAACTCTTCTACTCTCGGCAAAATAAAAAACTTATCAATCAAAATAAATGCATATAATTTGTAAATTTCCAGTTTGTTCTTATTTAATTGACAAGATTTTGTTTTTTCCAAGAGTACCAGAGTTGTTGATTCATAAAGAGAAATAAATGAGGTTGTCCTATGTTTGATGCAAATAAACATACCTATAATTTATTTGTTAGAAACTTTACATATTTTTGAAAATTCATCAGTCTTTTAAATAATATCTGTTATTTCTCATGGGCTCAAATCATTGCATCTCTTTATTTATTAATATGTCAATCTCTACCAGTATGTCACTTTTCATCATTCTAGGGTTAGCAGAACTACTCTGAAATTTTGATGAGTCAGTCAGTCAGTGAGTGAGTGACGAAAAAGCCCATCTTCAGCTTCTTCTAACTTGGACGGTATAATCAATAAGAATGTGAAATTTTGTAATTTAGTCAAGTTTATAGACCAGTATTGTGGAAAAACAATCCAGCCATGTAGATGTTTCCAGTGCGAAGTTACAGAGGCGTCCAAATGGCTCGAGTTGCTTCCTGCAGTGCACGCCCGCTGGCGCTGGAATTTAAGGGATTCCAATGCGGCCCCAATTTCAATCCGGCCGGATTAGCCACATCAAACATATTTTGGCTTTTCATTCTGAAATTAGCTTTATAAAAGAGTATTCAATTGAGTGTATATTACAAGGTTTATAAAAAAGTTTATTTCTTATGAAAAACTATAATAATCAACAAACAATCACGATTTATCAATAAAAATCTAGTACATATGGTGTTACTAGTTAAATTATAATTTTTTATTAGTAATAATAATAAAATGACAGGCAGTTAAATTCACTCTTACTAGATTTCTGAGCAAATGTCATTAATTATTTCTTATAATGTTAGTGACTTATATTAAATCTAACTAAATCATTCTTAATCAAATGAGATCACAAGAATTAGGTACACTCCACTCATTTAAATATGCAACAACAACGCCAGTATATTTCAAAGAAATTGGTGTGTATGTATGTTTTTAATTTAACGGATCCTGTGATCGAATCCGGCAAAAACATGCCTGATCCGGTAGACGTTTAATGATGCCGGATCCACCGGATTACCGGATTGGGTTTCCGGATTGCAATCTAGCTGGAATCGAACATGGCTGGGGCACTGCCGTGACGTGCCGTGCCCCCAGATATAATTAGTCCATTTTACTATTGAAAATCATTAGCTCTCTTTAGCTAATAATTAATCAATGATTGTTGTATACGATGGAAGTTTATTCGTTCATTAGAAAGTCTATTGATCGATTGTTTTTTTTGTTTTTTTTTACATTACTTTTTAGAACATTTTCCAAAGAAAGCATTCTTATTGGTAGTGAAATAATACATTGTGTAAAATAAATTTATTAAATGAACCAAATAAATTAAAAGTATTTATTGCCTCTAGTCTAGTAAATAATTTGTTTTTTATCGAGGCGATGGACGTAACATATCTTAATTAAAAGCATATATCAAACTTTTCTATTTCAGGTTGTTGCATTTTGAATAAATTTTTTGCAAATAAATAATTAAACTTGGTCTTGAGAAATCTGTTTGGCAAGCCTGGTCCCCCCCTCCCCCTTAGGGGGGTTTAATGTTGGATGGGTTTGGGCTGGGCTCGTTCCGATCCTCCTTGTTCTTGATTCCAACTCAAATTGTTTTTAATTTCCCAACTTTTCAACTGTTTATTTCCTTTAATCCTTTTAATTAAAATTGATTTTCTTTAAAGTTTTTCCCGGCGTTTTCCTTTTCCTTCGTTTTCGTCTGATTTATAAATTTATTTTTTTTTCTCCTTTTCTTGAAAATATTTATAAAGCTCTTTATATATTCGTAACAGCTAACTTGTTTAATCCAGTGTGAACCTTTTGAAAGCTTCTTTCGATTCCTGCCCGTGGAAACGTATTCATAATGTTATTTTTTCGAGAATTGTGACATCCATAAGAAATGTAAAAATTCCATTGGAGCGGTTTCGAACTCGGATCGATTCTGAAACAGCAACCAGATGAAAATAAATGCTTTTCTGAAAAAATTTAAAAGCTTATTCGCGCACAAGCGCCGCAAATTAATTGTACGTTACTCGGTTTCTATATTGCAATGTTGATTGGTATAGGGTGAATTCAAAATGCACCCTTTGACATGGAAATTGATTGTCTCTTAAAACCTAATCACTCAGCCTGTTAATTGCCCTCATGAATGAATGATCCCCAGCAGCCAATTTGATAAATTAACAAAACTAATATTTGCATATTTCTATTAGTAAATTTAATTTGATTATCGTTTTGCATCTCGATGACAGTAATTATTTCGTATGATGCCAGTTGATTCTCTTCTCCGTTCGTTTAGAAGCAGTTCTGATCATTCAATTCAAATGGATCAAAAAATTAGTTAATGGAATTAAAAGGTTTAATTCAATTTAAAGGAAACAAGGATAAGGAACCTAAGAAAGGATAATCGATTGACCAAGAAATCGACGTAAATTTACTTATGTAAAATAAATTTTAAAAAACGCAGATGTCATAGTTCAATAATAAATGAAGATATTTTTAAATAAAATTTTAAATTCATTCAATTGTATAGATTGCCCATCATAAAAAACGTAATTCTTCAAATTTTTATTTTTCAGATCTTTTTTAATTTTAAAGATAAAATTTTTTTACCAATGGTGTACCGAGGGGGTTATTATAATTTATTTTATTACGAGGGATTGGGAGGATTAGGAATACATTTTGCTCTCATTTTGTTCTCAATCTTGACAATACCAGTGGCGGACCTAGGGGGGGGGGGGTTGATGATAAATGATTTTATTACGAAGGGGGGGCGGGAGGGATTATAAAATATTTTATTATACCAGTGGCGTATCAGGTGGCGGTGGGGCCTACCGGGATCCAGGGGCCGCAGTCGCTTGGTTAGCAAGATGCCCGCCGAAGGTGGGCTTCGCAGCTGATAATATATACTCTACTACAGAGTAGTTGATCATTAAAAGGAAATCAATCAGATAGTTCTCTGTATTATTCAAATAAACATTTTTTATTTATTTACATATATATATATATATATATATATCAGTGGCGGTTGGTAACTTTTCAACCAGGGGATGCTGTCCAAAAAAGTACCCATCAGATTTTTTTTGCTAATTTCATCAAATACGGCATCATTTTCGTTATTTATCAAATTTAACATTGGATTTTTTAAAAATGAATTTGGGACCCTCGCTCCAAACAGATACTGCTTTGTGTGAGTGAGGGTAGGACTCAGAAATTACATCTTGTGAGTTCAACTTCACAGTCCCTGTGATAGAAATCGACCATCTTCCACAATGAATCAGCCTGTCCTATAAGAAAATCTTAAATTTCTCCTAATTCTCTTGGTATATAAGCAAGCTATGACTTGTCTATAGCACTCTTAGTTATTTTCAATCTTATAATATATTGAGAGATTACTCCAAATATTCTCGAATCATCTTTATTTATTCCTTTTTTGAATTATTTCTATTTTAATTGTTCCTCGACGAGAACAATATTTATTCGACTAAAACTCGTCTGGACTTGAATTTGACACGCTTGAACTGGACATAAATCAGACAGGGACTTCAAAAGTTCTAACCGCACCCTTTTCGGAAAGTCATTCATTTTAATTGCCCCTTGAAACTGTGCAACAATTCTATTTCATTTCGAGAAACCTACAAATAAAAGAAAATAATTTGAAAATTCAAAGATCCTCCTGAAATCTTGAAGTCGATATTTATGAAAATAATCTAAATGTTTGAAATTTTAAGGATGCGCCCCATTCACAGCATCTATGGATCGCACCCCACTAAATATATATCTAATTTATTTGTTAGAGACAATATTTTAAAAGATTTGACATTCTGTTGTTTCTCATGGGATTAAAACCCTGATTGTATAGACATATTTTTATTAGTAAGTTGATTCAATTTCAACCAAATAAAGGCTGAAAGTCTTCGAAACTATACATAATAAAATTATATACTCGTATATTCAGAAAAACAATCATGATCTCAATAGCTCATCAGAATTTGGAGTCAAACATTCAATTCTGATTGGAATACCTCATCATGTCATCATAAATATTTGATCCAAGTTTTTTCAGCCGAAACTGTTCGATTTATAAACAACGCAGCATCCAATGAATAAATTTAACAAATTAAATTCGGAAGAATAAATCAAACAGTGTCTCTTCTGTTCAATTCTCATCAATTTAACAGCTCTACTTCTTTTGACAAAAGAAAATAATTTAAAATGAAGTTGGTATCCATAGATTTAAGGCGTTTTTATAGATACCTAAATATATTATCTAATAGCATAATTATATATTGATTAATGAAAAATCATTAATTGACTTTGTTTGTAGCTATCAATCCATTTATATAGATCCGTAAATGGCCGTTGATTTGTTATTTCTAAATAAACAATAATTAATTGAAAACCACTACTTTACTTTTGCCTTTTGTTCTATTCATAAATAATTTATCTCTATTTTCGAATATTTAAATATAAATTAATTTTGGTTTATAGCCGCAAAACAATTTGTGTTTGTTTACGTAACTTAAATGTAATTACCAGTGGATCCTCGAATAGGTTTCAATTTGACCATTTCGACTCTCTTTGATATATTATAGTACCTATGTTTATGAGACCGACAAGATAAAGCTAAAAGCTACTCGTACTTTAATTCGAATCTTAAGTAGAACTGGGTATGAGAAAAACTTGTACTAGACGATTACTCAAATTTTCTTTATTGAAATTCAATTTTTCTTTTAAATGTAAAATAATTTACTATATCAACAATACCTAAGTATTTATTATATTCTTAAAACCATTTTCTACAATTTTATTTGATTGAAAAGATTTTGTTTTGTTGATTCATGAAAGAAATCAACGTGGTTGTCCTCCGCTTGATGAAAATAAACATATACATATATATAACGATTATATAAATATGTATAATTTATTTGTTAGAGACTATAGTTCCGAAGGTTTGACCTTTATCATTAGTCTTTTTATTTAGGAATATTTTATCTGTTATTTATTTCTCATGGGTTCTATTAATTTATTTTTCTATATATATATATATATATATGTAGGTTTATATATGGGTCATTCTATGTCAGTTTAACGATGTTTTGTCGTGTGACCCTCTTCGATTTTTTTGATTTTCTGGTATGTTATTATAAATGAAGAAAGAAGTATTCACTTAAATTTTAGCTTTCTATGTTAACCTATAGCAGAAATTTCGATTTTTAAAGAAAAAAGATCAAAGTATTATTAAAATTTTCATAACTTTGACAAGAATAAAGATATTCTAAATTAATAGGGGGTTATTTTTTTATTTTTTTAATGTACTTTTTGGAAAAAAATTCAAAAATTGAGAAGAAAATTTAACTTTTTTTGCCTTTTTTACTCAAAAAATTGGATATTCTTTCGATAGGACACCTTCGATTTTTTTCAAAAAAATTTACAAAAACGTTAAAAAAACAAAATTTTTAAGTTATTAACGTAGATAGGATTCAAATAACTTATAATTTAAAAAAAATTCAATTTTTTTTTTTGTGTTTTGAGATCAGGATAGTTGATTTAAATAACGTAAAAATAAAGAATTTTATCCCATCGAAGTACTTACACTGTAAAATATAATAATTTACACCAAAATTTTTCATTCAAGTAGTCTTTGAACTTTATTCCATCATTTCATATCAATTTTGGTGTGAATTATTAGACTTATAATAATTTACGCAAGAACCCTTCATTTAATTTTGAATCAATTAGAAATTAATCATATCTGCTTTTAAATATGAGACTGTTCTAGGGAGAATACCTTTTAGTATTCTTGTTTGAATATACTAAATGAAAATGTAAGCTTCCGAATGGTGGAAGAATTTTTAAATTTGGTTTATTACTTCCTGAGATTAACCAAGCCAAACAAAAATAATTTTCTTCTTTATATAATAGTGTGGTTGTAGATAGATGTAGATATGACTATTTGCATCAAAAGATGACAACTACATTGATTTCTCCTTATAAATTTTATTTGAATTTAAATTGTTTCCGTTTATATAAAGTAAATGGGTTTATAAAGTATTAGTTATTTATTTTCATTTAATCAAAACAAGGCTGTCCTTCTTGAGAATATCGAGCAAAATATTTTTTAGTTATTCGTTTGAAATAATATTACTTTTATATATAAAATGAAGATTGGCATGTGCCGAAAAATATTCCGTCTCTAGTTTTAAATTATGGTCGCGTTTCGTTTCTAAATAGAATATAAAACTGAAAATCCATGGCATTAATAAAATAAGCATCAGCGTTTAGAAATACGTTCATATCTGCGGATTTAAGTTGTTTTGATGTTAATAAATAAATTCGAGAAAGAAATGGTTTTATGCAATTTAAATTACTGTCAGCAAAAACAACAGCAAATCCTGAGAGTAAAAATATGACGAATTTAATTCTCATCTCTTGTAGATAAAATGAGAAGCCAGAAACAATAATCAATTAAACTTAATTAAATTTAGAAAAAAAAATAGTATTTCTCGTTGAATAATGGTTATATTAATAAAACACAAGCTATAGGTACACAAAATAAAACACGAGTTAAGCACAATTAAAAACAATCATTCATACCAAATTATTAGTCCCACAGTAGTTCTGGAAAAATCACGCTATCTTAAGCATCTTTGTCTAAATTTTGAGTTTTTACCTCTTTTCTAACTTTTCATAATCCCACAGGAATGTAACAATTTATTTGATGCAATTTTCAATTATAAACATTTTTTATTAACACTTTTGTTCTATATTTAATAGAGAATCAGAAAATAAAATTTTTACTATTGTGTATTTGGTAAATAACAAAAAAAAAGACAAAACAGTCCCTCGATATATTCGGCGTAACAATGAGTGGGTTTGAAATTTTGTCAATAAGTTCGTTTATATAATATTACGAAGAGCGTGTGGAGTTTGCGAGCCTTGGGGAACTACAGCATTTGTGGAGAAAGATTCAGATGACGTTCCATCTACCACAACTTTAAAACTACTAATATGAACTTTATAGAACTTTACTGAACTTAAAGTAGTTTTTTATCTGTTTTTTGTCTATTTTTCTAATACTTATTTTACACCTATTTTATAATTAATATAGAACTAATCTATATAATAAAAATGAATTTCTTTGTAAGCGCGGATCTCTCAAATGCCTGGACCGATTTGGCTAATTTTTTTTTTAAATGTTCGTAATAGTCCAATTCAGGTTAATACGTAAAAAAAAATTGGAAAAGTTGCCCGAAAAATTGGAAAATTCACGAAATACTAAAACAAAATCTGTTTAGCCAACCTAGCTTGCCAAACAATAAAAGAACTAAACTAGCAAACTAACCATGTGTTGGCAGCCCTATCTGTCACATTTTTGAGATGTCATTTATTCTTAATAGCATAGATAAAAGAGATCTAACCACATTATCGTTGAAGAAGAATTTAATAATGCAACAAAGATTTAAAAAACTATCTATTTTTTTTAAAGTACATTTAAAAACAAAAATTAAAAAAATAAACTGCAACGGATCGTTGCTAAACTTTATCAATGTACTATCTTATTCTAAAATAAAAGTACTTTAAAATATAATTTTACAAAAACTATATATGACCTTTTTTGTGGTTCCTCAAGGTACTTAATTACAATGAATTTTAAATCCCACAAATATTAATTTGACAATTTAATGGATGAACTCAAAAATTGTTATTTAATTAAATAAACTGCAACGGATCGTTGCTAAACTTTAACCAATGTACTATCTTATTCTAAAATAAAGTACTTTAAAATATAATTTTACAAAAAACTATATATGACCTTTTTTGTGGTCCTCAAGGTACTTAATTACAATGAATTTTAAATCCCACAAATATTAATTTGACAATTTAATTGATGAACTCAAAAATTGTTATTTAATTAAATAAACTGCAACGGATCGTTGCTAAACTTTATCCAAATTCATTTGCAATATTAATATGTTTATTCCTTTATTATTAATCAGATATCACTTGCAATTTGCAGTTCATGTTAACCATGCGCGGATCCAGGGAGGAGACGATGAGGGCAACCGCCCCCCCCCCAAAGCATTGGAGATCAACAATTTTTATATGTTTATTTAATCTTTTTTTTTATATAACATTAAATTTTAAAATTGAAGAAAATAAAGTTCTATGTCGGGGGGCGGCGTCTCTACCCCCACCCCCGCTTGGACAATTCGACCGCGACACACTTCCGAGATCAAAAGTAGATTTTATATACCGGCGACCGCCGCCCCCCCCCCGCCCCAAATCAGAGGTCTGGATTCGCGCCTGATGTTGACTTTGTTTCAAAAGTAATTATCGATCCTCATTTAACAGTCGAGGAATAACCATTCTACATTCGATTTTTGATGTTTCGGTTTTATTGGTAGCCATTGGTGAAGACATGGAGGAATCGACTTAAAATCAAAAATAGCAATCGATTCTTATCTAATACTTGAGGAATAATAATTCTACATTAGATTTTTGACCCTTCGATTATTATTGGTAACCATTGCTGAAGACATGGAGGAATCGACTTAAAATCAAAAATAGCAATCGATTCTTATCTAATACTTGAGGAATAACAATTCTACATTAGATTTTTGACCCTTCGATTATTATTAGTAACCATTGCTGAAGACATGGAAGAATCGACTTAAAATCAAAAATAGCAATCGATTCTTATCTAATACTTGAGGAATAACAATTCTACATTAGATTTTTGACCCTTCGATTATTATTAGTAACCATTGCTGAAGACATGGAAGAATCGACTTAAAATCAAAAATAGCGATCGATTCTTATCTAATACTAGAGGAATAACAATTCTACATTAGATTTTTGACCCTTCGATTATTATTAGTAACCATTGCTGAAGACATGGAAGAATCGACTTAAAATCAAAAATAGCAATCGATTCTTATCTAATACTTGAGGAATAACAATTCTACATTAGATTTTTGACCCTTCGATTATTATTGGTAACCATTGCTGAAGACATGGAGGAATCGACTTAAAATCAAAAATAACGATCGATTCTTATCTAATACTAGAGGAATAACCTTATTGCATTCCATTTTTGATGTTTTGACTATTAATGGCAAGCTCTACTGAAAACGTGGAAGAATCGACTTAAAATCAATAAGACTAAATTCTTTTATGATAAACAACTCAAGCTTGAGAATAAGAGAATTTTTATAAATAGAGATTTTTAATACATTTTAAATATTTGTTTCATCTTATTTGTTATGAGTGTATATTACAGTTAAATAGAATCTCAAATTATATCTATTTAAGACTTTATAATAAAACAATTATATTTATTCTCTGTTACTAATAAAACATCAATAAAGCAGCCACGTGGGGGTCCAGGGGGCGAAGGCCTCTGGCTAGCAAAAGAGCCCGCCTTGAAGCTAGTATATAATATTTTCAATTTTTTTGTTATTGGTGTGTATTGCTTGGGCTTCTTCCAGATCAATCTTGTAAATAAATAATAAAATATTCATAATAATAGTTTTATTTTTCAACTTGATGAAGGTTGAAATCCCCACCATCTGGTTTACTCCTATGCCTAGGAATAAATGTTTTATATATGTATTATTTTAATAGAAAAATGAAAAGCTATCATTAGTATTATTAATATTCACTCCAATATAGTGTACCTATACCTTAATAATTTGTTTCGCATAAACAATCAAGATATTTGAACTTCAATTATAATCCATTGATAAAGAGCTTGAATTCTCGGAAGAGCATTCTAGTTCAATAAGTTGCAAGCAACAAGACAAGCAGCAAACAAAGCGGTGAGGTATACATTGTCGATTTGCTTGTTGATTAGTATTTTCTGAATAGTTGTTCCATCTAATTACATCAAGTGTTGTCTATAACAACTAAAACTTGCACAGCACAAGCATGATCACAAATATTCTATAGAAAAATATCCACAATATTGTTGTCTAACTTAAATAAATGAATTGTGACCAAATCTCTAGCAGACTATAATCCTTATTGAAATATTAATTTATTTCGATAATAGAGGAAGAGCCGTTTTTGTCAAATATTCACACATATCTTGAAAAGCTAGACTTGAAGAAAATGTGATAAGCAAAATATGGAGATGTTACACAAGCACTCACACAAGCAGTAATAATAGAGTTAAACATTTAGGGAATTCTTTTCTTATTAAATGTAAATTCCTCCAGTCGTAATGGACCATTTGACCTAAATCTTTGAAGTCTTTTTGAAATATTAACTAAATTGTTTTTAATTATTATATTTACTAAATAATCATATTTTATATATTTCCTTATTCTTTAAATTAAAAAAATCTATCTTAAAACTGTCCGCAAGAAAAATAATAAGTACGAGCGCGCTTGTTATTTTACCTAATTTTTTACTGAAAGTAATTATTTAAACTCATGGCAAATTTAAAAAATAACATTTTTTGAATAATTATTTATATATTTGTTCTATTTAAAAACCTTTTTATTTAATGATATTTAGTTTAAATTACAAAAATATTAGCATTGCTCTTATGGGTGGTCTCTATTTCTTTGTCCGACTAAAATGGCGGCTGGTGACGTCAGCTGGAGACACTTTCTCGGGCTAGTGTTCCCTCCGTACCTCCCCGGTATAAACAATAATTGTTGTACAGTTAAGATTCAATTTTCCTTAATATTAATGAAACACTTGTTAAATATCAAAATTCATGTCTTATCCTAATACATTTCATTTATAAAATTATTTATTTTATAGTTGCTTCTTGATTAATTTTAATAGGAGATAAAATATTTTCTGTTTTTAAATAATTAAAATGTATATCTTAGGTCAAAATATTTCAAAGTCCATGAAAGATTGATTAGAAAAATTATTGTCCTTTACATTTTCGATTTTGTTTACTAAGTACAAATTCTAATAGCCTGTTTATAAACTATAATTTCATTAAAATACGGTTGATAGACAGAATAGTTTCGCCACCCCACTTGCACTAGGGTTAGTCCCAGAGCAGATTTTGTGCCTTGGATTAACCAACTAACTATTAATTAGTTTGCTTGACTGGCTGTCAAGTGTCCCAGGGTTCCCAAAATCCAACAAGTTGCCATCCTTGATTGGCTCAATGCGCGATTGCATCTATTTTTTAAAAAAATACATTTCAAAATAAGAAGTCATTTGTTTGTCGTTGAATCAAAATATAATATTGTGTATGTTTTTGAAATTTTCAGTAAAATAAAGTGTTTATTAAATAGGTATAGATTTCATTTGGAGAATAAAGTTCGACCACATATCGAGAGTCCCGAACTTTATTATAACATCCAAAACTTAAGATATAAAATTCGTTCTTATTTGTCTTTGATAAGAAGAAAATGATGCAATTTATGGAATTTATTCATAATATAAAGTTAGACCATTTCTAAACACCAACAGGTACTATAATCACCCGAAAATGCTATTTTCTTGCTCTCTCACACTGTCATTTTAAATGAAAATAAATTTCAAAAATTAAACCTTATTCTAGTTAAAGAGAACTTTCGAAAAATCCCTCACACTCTATGGTAAAAAAAAAAATATTTGGCTGGGTTGATTAAAAATCATTTTTTGAGCATGAAATCCTGTAACTCTAGAAAAATGATTCATAAAAATTTGATTCGAAATCAATTTATAGATAAAATTTGCTGTATTTTGTATACCATCTTTAATTAGTAACAAGAGAGCATCTTGCGCAGAGCTAACTGTAGAGGCGGCCCATTTCGTACGTCATAATAAGAATCTGCTGTTGGAAGATGGAATGAAATATATGTTTTAATCTTTGTAATCAAAAAGCTAAGTTGGAACAATTAATAAAATTTTTATTACAGATTCCCTCGGCAGAAACGATGGCTCGCCGTTCGCTTGATAATTGTGCAGATGGTTTATGTGTTTGCGTTATTAAAATACTTGGAAATGTTGGCTTGAGGAGGCTCGCTTGTGACACATTATAATAAAGATGCCAAGACTATCCGCTCGTTGGTATTTTTAATCGGACAAGGAGAACCTAGAAAGATTTTTTCATCAACGAACAAACAATCCCTCGGGTGGCCAGTTGTCTTCAGTGCAGCCAACAAATTCAAATCTAAACGCGTAGATCGCTAAGGGCTTATAATTGTATTATTGGCAGAGATAAACGGGCGCTTCGAGCTGTTTAATTACCAAATAACTGAAATTAACTATTTTAACCCACCTCAATCATATTTTTAATTATCTACTTAAGGACAATTGTTTCTTAAATATATTTCGATTTTTTTTCTTTTTATTTGACATTTCAGTTTTACATTGAAAATATTTTTGATTTCCGAGAGTAGCTTCTTTTTTTAATGCAATCGAATGCAAGAAGGGCGCACCAGTATTCAAGATTTATATATTAGTTTTAATAAATCGAAATTTTCATAATATCCGAACATCTTTTCTAGCGCAAAAGAGAATTAAATAAAAATAAATATAAAATTAAAACAAATAACAAATTAATTTGGATAAATTAAATTTTATCTAATTGAACTGAACGTTCATTGAGAGGAACCGAACTCACCGAGCCGAACTGAATGTATTCTAACCAAATCGAACCGGCAAAGACTTGGACAAATATATGACTATATGAGTAATGTTTACAGATTAAAATGTTGATTACAAATATTTGTGTTTCTAGCTTCAATTAGAAAAAATATTAAACAATATTTATGCTTTGACTAATGCCTCGTCGTCAATTAATTCATTTTCTAGTCAATGAATACATTAACTAGATATAGTGTCCATTTTATTATTCAGTTGATACTCTGTCTAAAAATGCACTTAGATGTATTCATTTTCTAGTCAATTTATTCATTGACTGGAGTTTATACTTTGACGGTAACACATATATACATATTTATATTCGTTATATGTATGTCTATGTTTATTTGCATCATGCAGAAAATAACCTCATTGATCTCTCTTTATTTCACTTACACTCTATCTTGTCAAAGTCTGTGTTTGTTTTTCAAGAATCGAAAAATTAATATAAGCTAAGCTGGTTACCTCTCTCCACTATCTTAAAATGCCATTGAGAAGCGCAAGGAATTATTATTCTTTTAATTAAATTTTGACTATACATATTCATGATAATATAAAGATTAAGAAGCTCTCTTGCTTAAAAATGTTTCATAAAGTTATTTTTGCAATATTTACACAAATAAAGGGTGAAACTGATGCGTAGGGTTCAACTACAATCGTAAAAGGACTCATGTAATTTTTGGCAAAATTGTCAATTCCTGTGAGTAGTTAAAATTTAATAGGATTTTCTAAAGAAAATTTTTCAAATAAATTCTTTATTAATTTTCATCTACTGATCTTACTATTTTTCTCTTTCCAGGTAAGGGAGAAATGTTCATTGTTTCGTTTTGAGAAGTTGGTAAGTAGAAGATGTTATTATTATTAATTATGGCTTCTTTTATAGTAAAATAACCAAGCACCATTTATATCTAAGTGGGAGAAGTTAATGTGACCCACTACTCGGGTTTGGTGCCCATTCTTTTATATGCTTTGTCTAATAAAGAAAAACTGAAAACTTTGCCTGGTACCTACAAGTCTTTTTAAGAAAGTAATGAACGCTGAGTGGTAGGAAGAGTGGAAGGAACAGGCAACAATGCGTATTCTCTTCACTCATTTGTTGCGTTTCTCTAATACACTTATCAGATCAGCTTCTTTCAGATAGTTATGAATGGCTAAAAATTTGGTTTTGGCTTTCTTTTTGTCTTCGATGAAATACAATAACATTTCCAGGAGAGACTGAACGTCAAGTGTCATCATCATTGAGTATACAGTCCTAAGACTGGTTTGATGCAACAATCCGTCTCCACTCGACTCTGTCCCCCGCCAGCTGTTTGACCTCTCTAAATGTCTGGCATCCCATATCCCCAATTATTTGGTTGAAATATTCTAATCTGGGTCTTCGCCTTCCCCTTTTCTTTCCACCTCCCCCTCCAAGATATCGCTAAGCAGTCCGCCATGTCTTAGTGTGTGCCCCATCATCTGACCTCTTCTCTTCTTCAGACTCTTCCACAAGGTTCTTCTTTCTCCTTCCAAGAACTTCTTCATTTGTAATTTATCCATCCATTTGATATTCATCATTCTTCTGTAGCACCACATTTCGAAAGCCTCTAATCTCTTTCTCTCCGCTTCTCTAATTGTCCAGGTTTCACACCCGTACATGGCTATGCTCCATACTTCTTCATACTGTCTTCCATAGCAACTTCCTGTTTTCTAAGCTTAGAAAACGTCAAGTGTGCCCCTTGTATATATTAATGTGTAAAAGAGAGAGAGAAATGGATAGATAAATTTATTCTAATATGTCGTTCATAAAGAGAAAATGAACTAATTTTAAGAATTTATTCAGAATTTCATTGAAATTTAGCAGGGTCGAAAATCACCTAAAAATTGGTTCTTTAGGACTCTCATTGGCATTTTAAAGCAAAATATTAAAAAAATAAGCCTAATTTTACTTTAAAAGATCTTTATAGGGATACCTCACATCCCATAATAATAAGATCATTTTTATTTTCGAACGCACAAAATTTCGGAGAAAATAAATACATATAACTTGTAAATTTAAAGTTTGCATCTTAGTTTTTATTTTATTTTTATTTTATTTCATTCGATATACGGGAGTTATCAATTTACACTTTTATACAATAAAAACAATGTATAGTCTTAATTATTTTTATAGAGAAAAGATTTGCGGAATTTAACAGAACAAAAGATACATTGATAGATAGATAAATACACAGATAGATACATATAAGTGAAGCTAATATAAAGCATGTAATAATATAATACAATTTATTAGACATTTAATCGTAGTGTGAGCAATATCTTTTGATATCCCTCACACTACATGAAAAGAAGTCTAATTGTGAGGAGTTTGCCTCAAGCATCACTATATTCCCTCCTGTATTATTTGAATAATTAGTATTACAAATGGGAATAAAAAAGGTTTCAACAAAGCGACTGTAATGCACTTTAAAATTGATATAATAGAGAATTTCACAACAATCAATCAGACCATTCAACAGTTTGTGAAGGAATATCAAGTCATTTTGTAGTCTACGGGATGATAAACTTTGGATATTTAGTTCGGTTCTTAAGAGTCTAGAAGAGGGATAGTTAAATGAAGTAAGAGAGTTATTAGTTGAGAATTTATATGAAATAATTTTTAAAAAATTTATTTTGCACTCTTTCAATTTGGTCAATTTGATGTTGGACTTGCGGTGACCAAATTAAACTGCAGTATTCCAGCTTGCTTCTTACTAGGGAGTTGAAAAGTATTTTCAGGCAGTTGGAATTTTTGAAATTTTTGTATTTTTATGTATAAATCCCAGAAGTTTAATAGACTGACCACAAATATTTTTACTTTTTTTATATGAAGAGAAAAAGAAAGAGCGAAGAGTCGAAGGTAACTCGCATATCACCATATGTGATTAACCTGCGAGAGAAAGCTATCACCTATTGAATATGATAGTATTATAGTATATAGTATATTATTATTTTATTATTATATTATTATCATTATTATTATTATAGTATAGTATTATAGTATTATAGTATAGGTCGAATTTTATGTCTGTGAAAAGATACAACATAGCACTTAAGATTCATACCATTATTCACAGTACTTATCAATGTTAAGGTCCATGCCATTATTCACAGCACTTATCAATGTTAAGGCCCATGCCATTATTCACACACCATTCATATAGTCTTTTTTTTAATGCAATCAAATGCAAAAAGGGGCACACCAGTAAAGAAGCAGCCCCTATGGATCTCGAAAGACCATTGCATTACCGAAGAGAAGGAAAAGTTGATTAAGTGAGAGGGTGGAGACGTAGGTGTTTATGCACTCGGGTTTTGAAGGTTTGAAGATTATAAGTGCTGGGAAAGATGGAGGCTGGGAGAGAGTTCCAGTTCCTTGAAGTCATGGGGATATACGTATTGGCGAATGAAGTGGTCCGGCACTTTTCTAATTTGACCGCGAAAGAGTGTTGGGAGTCGGCAAAACGCGTGCTACGCGCAAAGCATGCTTTGGGGGGAATTATTGATTTTATCTCATCAGAGCACCTGCCGTGATAGTATCTATAGAAAAGGGAAAGGGCAGAGACATTTCTTCGATGAGCTAGCGAGTCGAGGGAGTCGGTGAGGGTAGAATCGTCAATTAGCCTGACGGCCCGTTTCTGAATTGTATCCAGGGTAGCAAGAGAATATTTAGAGGCTCCGCTTCATAAATGAGAGCCGTATTCGTCTATTAAGATTTGATTGTAGACAAGTAGAATCAATGTTATTGGTTATTCTTCTATATATTTTTAGATCATCTGAAAATAAAAGAAATTCAACATCAGTAAAAACTGAAAATATATCGTTGATATATAGTAGAAATAAGAGAGGTACCAAATGAGAGCCCTAGGGGACTTCTGGAAGGAACATCAATCACTTCAGAGGTGGAGTCATTAATTTTGACGGTTTGCTTTCGATCTAATAAATATGTTTTGAACCAATTTAGTAATTTACCTGTAACTCCATATTTTTCTATTTTGTGAAGTAATAAGTTAATATTAACTCTGTCAAATGCTTTACTAAAATCAGTGTAGATAACGTCGAAATGGGATGACTGTGTAAGAGCATTTAGTAAATATTGTTCTAATAAAAGAAGGTTTGTTGTTGTTGATTTACCAGTAACAAATCCATGTTGTTGAGGGATAATATAATTAGTTATAGCTTATAGCCAATAGTTCATCACGGATTATACTTTCAAATAATTTTGGAATAGTTGATTGAATACATATAGGTCGGTAGTTAGTTAATAGGGAAGGGTTCCCCTTTTTTAAAATTGGTCTGTAAGTAGCTGATCTTCCAGCAAAGCGGGAAAGATTCCTGTAGTTAGTAGGTCAAATATCTTATTTAGTATACGAACTATAATGCAACAGTTCTCTGACAAACTGATATTGTAGCCACACTAATATTAGTTTCCCGTTTTACTTTTCATACGGAACCCTAAAAAGAGCGAAAAGAAACAAAAAAATAAATAAATAAAGAAATTCGATAATTCATATAGACAAAAGGTATTAGTTTGGGTTCAGGGATCAGTAGCTTAGTGGATATAGGAGGTAAACCTCTTATGACAAAGCATTGCAGTACATATGCAAAGATCCCGGGTTCGAGCCCCTGCTGATCCTTTTGTCTATAATAAAAATAATCTTTTCTTCGTTCCCTAAATTTAAAATTTGTTATTAATTGTCTTTACACGGCCTCGTTGTGGTTGCGCCCCGGGCGAAGAGAAAATTATTTTCGATCTTTGGGGTCTGCGATCGATTGGGAGGCGCTGGAATATTTAATTGTTTAATTAATGAATCAAGGCCTACGCTGCGAAAAATGAACGAGGAGAGGATTAAAAAAGAAATTCGATAATTCATATAGACAAAAGGTATTAGTTTGGGTTCAGGGATCAGTAGCTTAGTGGATATAGGAGGTAAACCTCTTATGACAAAGCATTGCAGTACATATGCAAAGATCCCGGGTTCGAGCCCCGGCTGATCCTTTTGTCTATAATAAAAATAATATTTTCTTCGTTCCCTAAATTCAAAAAAATAAAGTTTACGGTATTTACATTGAAGTTATACCTACCCCTTGAATGGCCAGTAGTTGTTCATGATAAAGTCTTCTAAATGAATCCAGTGATCTAAGCAATCTTATTTCTGGCGGTAACCCATTCTACAATCTAATGGACTCAACAGTAAAATATCTAGTTATTTTTTATGTCCTTATGGGCAAGGATCTCAATATTAAATGCATCCTGTAATGTTATATCTTTTATTATTAAATGAACAATTCTTGTATACATATATATATATATATATATATATATACCCTCCCTTCGTTTCGCAACCATAAATCTCAGAGCTACGAAATTCGAAACTTAAGCTCGAAATAGACTAGAAGAAGTACGGTAAGTTTTTGATTGAAATCGGAACACCGGAAGTTGACATTTACATGAAAGATTTTTCTTTTTTTTTTTTTTTTGATTTTCTCAAAAACCTCACGCATTTTTTTTTAAATTGGGGTACTTATCAAGTGTCATGAGTTATTAAGCTATTTAGAGGCAAAAAGTTACCGAGCATCTGTCAGTTGCTCCAGGCACTATATAATTATATATATATGTACAGTAATCCTTTATACAAGTATCTAGAAACATTTATTAAAAGCCAGACGTTTCCGAGGAAAATCTCCCTTTATCAGTACAAATTTGACAATTTCAACTAATAGTTACTTTAAGAAAGAATAATATTATACTAAACAAGAATACATAATTAGTAGTGGTTAAGTGAAAGTCAAATTGAATTCACTAAACACGGCTAAATAGTAAAGGTAAGTAGAGGTAAGTGATAGTCAACCTGTATTCACTAAACACAACAAAATAATTAGTAGAGGTAAGTGAAAATCGAATGGTATTCACTAAACAGAATTTAATCATTAGAATAGGTAAGTGAAAGTCGAATGTAATTCACTAAACAAGGCCAAACAACTAGTAGAGGTCAGTGAAAGTCAAATGGTATACACAACTCAATACTTCAATGTCCTTAGTGGATGTTGACTACTGTCTTTTCCCCTCTTCCATACCTCCTTTTATACCTCTCAATGGCAATCTATTCTCAGAAATCCATCATGATATCAATTCAAAGTCTAATGCCAATAAAGGATTACACTTTGAGCTCATTATGGATTTCTAAGAATAGATTGGCATTGAGGGGTATAAAAGAAGGATGGAAGAAGGAAAAAGACAGTGTTTCTCAGGCAGTGACTTAGTCAACATCCACTAAGGACACTGGACTATTGAGTTGTGTATACCATTTGACTTTCACTGACCTCTACTAATTGTTTAGCCGTGTTTAGTGAATTCCATTCGACTTTCACTTACCTCTACTAATTATTAAGTCGTGTTCAATGGATGGGTTTATTTTTTTAGTTTGCAAATGTGGGGTGCAGTGACGATGTGGTTTTTATCAGAATTTTAAATTAAAAATAATATTAATATATAACTTTTAACTGAAGCAAAAAGTTGCTGAGCATCGCTCGGTGGATCCAGGTACTTTTAAATTATAGGCCAAATACGATATTTGTTTTGATGTAGAGCGAAAAAATTTATCTTTGACACCCTCGAAAAAATCCGAAATGTATGGAAAAGGTCCCTCCCTGTCGTCTGAATTTTTTATTTTCATAGAAAAATAAACTATTAATTTTCAATATATTTTTATCGATTCTATTACAAGACTATTTAGAGAAACCAAATAAGCTATTTATTTTGATATATTTACTTTTACTTATGATAGAGCGCGTTGGAATAATTTTAATTGAAAAAAGGCGACGCAACTCGGAAAAGTTTGGGAACCTCTCGTTTACAGTGTTAAAAAAATTAACCATTATTTCTAGAAAAACTCTAAATCAATGGCAGCTAGCACTTTGGCTTATTATTAGTCCCAGAAATGGATCTAGTGAATCAATTAAATGGTGGTCAGGCTATTTATGAACTTAATAGTAACTAAGAAATTTCTCTTGGTATTTTTCTTGTTATTCTCATTTATCAATGAATTTACTAACTTAAGGGTGAATGAAGAGGGGGGTTAGTTATTCATATTTAAACACAATTTGCTTGGACTATCGTAAGAGGGCAAATTTCATTTTAATCTCAAATCAAGCCAGGACCAAAAAACAGATGAAGCGACGCGTCGTTTTTTTAAGTTAATTAGCAATATGCCTGCCCGAAAGTTTATGGGAGATCGGGGTGGGGTTTTGAGGTCAAAACCATAAACGTCGCCTGGAAACGCCCTGTTCCTTTAATTAGCATTCGTCTTTGGCCACTATCATATCAATAGTCCCAAGCGGCATACCTCGTGCGCTTATCCGGTGTCCAATCCAATAATTCATCTCAGATTTCGGGGAAATCCCACCTGCATGGTCACTTCAGCCATGCTTGATTAAAGATTGCAAGGGGAAATAGAAGGTAAAGTCTCTGCGGGCTGTAGACCTTAATCACCCTACGATACAACTAGTGCAAAGCCAGCTGCTCGGACAACAAGAAAACTTCTTGCATTCAAATATTCATTAGGTCAGGCAAAATTGATGGAGTAAAGGTATTGTTAAGGATAAATTCTCAGTGGGCACTTAAAAAACGGGGCTGTTCTCGAAAATCAATTAAATATTTTTATTCAAAATACGATATTTCATCTGTGTAATTAAAATTTTTTGCTTAACACTGAACTTACTTCTAATATCGAACACCCCTCGAGGAAAAGACAACAATTGAAGTTTCACATTATACAAATATATTTGTAATTAAAATTATTCGAAATTCGAAAAACCAGGCAAGTTAAAAGAGTTAAGGTAGAATGGTGTGGGTTCTTGGTGAAACATTATAAATAAAATTAAAAAAAATTGAAAAATTTAAGAAAATTTTTAAAATTTTAAAAATAATACTAGGTAGGTTTTACAAAAATAAAAGACAAGATGCTTATTACCACGACTCTACATATTTCGGGGTATGAGCCCATCTTTAAGAGTTCACAGAGAAAACTGAATATAAAATTATTTAAATTTTCTTTACTTTAAGTTAAAAGAGCTTCCCTTGGAATTTTTTATTCAATCGCAACGACGCAATAAGAAATTGTGCAATGTATAAGGCTCAAATTCATCCTTGCTGGAATATGTCTCTCATCTGTGGAGAGGGGCCTCCAAGCATTCTCTTGCCCCATTGGATGCAATTCAGAAGCGAGCAATCAAACTAATAGAAGACCCGGACCTAACTAACTCACTCGACTCCCTGGCTCACCGAAGAACCGTTTCTGCCCTTTCCCTGAACTACAGATACTATCATGGTGTCTGTTCAGTCGAGCTGAAATCAATTATCCCCCCCCCCCCTAAAGCCCTCTTTGCGAGAAACACGCGGTTTTCGAACGCTCAGCACCCCTTCGCTGTCAAATTGGATAAAAATGACCTCCAGAGACCTAAACTCGCTTCCGGCCACCGTCTCGACTCTTACCCAGCCCATAAAATCCCTCCTTCTTCTTCTTCTTTTCACGATGGAGGGGCCAACCCAGGCCTTTAGGTGATGTGCCTTTTTGTTGTAACTCCTTCTCACATCAATTTCAAAAAATTCATTATTATATCAGAGTTTAAAAATTAATTGATGGCTTAATTAATCATCACATTTTATCAAATTTTAATCTAATCTAATATTTGACTACTCCCTTTAACTGGAACAATATTCATTAGTATTTAAAAAAAGTAAAAGGTGATTTAAATTAGTAAAAAAGAAAAAACATTAATATATGAATTACACAATGTTGATTTAACTGGAAAACTAATTTAGAGGACTGAGTTTTGGCGCTAGTCTATCTACCTGAAAACAAAGTTTAAATAAAAAGTTTGCTTCAAAAAGTATATAAACAATGAATGAATTGAAAACCTTAACAAAATTAGCCAATACCCATGAATCAAGCTAGCCTGACTCACTGTAAATATTTGGCCGGCTATAATCTGACCCCTACACCAATTTATAAACACTTCCACACACACATAAATCCATAAATGTGAAAAATAAAAAATATTTTCACTTAGGACCTGACCAAATAGGGATTGCTGTCGAGGTCAAAAAATATGAAGGAATTTGAGATTTTTTTTTAAATATTTGATCAAAATTGAGCTGGTACAAAAATCACCTAAAAATAACTAGTTCAGAGCTCTCTTACTCCGTTATTTTAAATAGAAATAAATTATAAAAATTAAACTTAATTATACATAAAAAGATTTTTAGAGGGATGGATATGAGAAAAAAATATTTTTAAAAATTTGACCCACACATAAAATTTAATCGTCCCCAAAATATTAATGCAATTAAAATTTTAATATGCAGGAAAATGAATACAAATAACTTCTAGTTAATTTTTACCCTATTTATTTTACAAGATAGAATGCTCCGGTATTATTATAAAAGCGCCCAAACTTATATTTCGCGCCCTTTTTCTTTCTATGCCAGGGTGAGACATTCTACTTCAATTGCATTTCAGACAATTTATTATTTTTTTAATATTTTTATCTTTAATTATTTTTAAAATATTTTCAATGAAAAAAGAGAATTATTTTTTCGAAATTACTGCAGATTCTTTTCATTTGCTTTTAGGGAAAGAAAAAATTTATCGAATACATTTTTTTATCAGTAAATAATTATATACAATGAATTTATTTTTATTAGGTAAATTTTTTAATCAAATAAATATGAATGAACAGATATTTATTATTGGATGTTCATTTTAGAAAATCAATTCATACGAAATTTGTTTTTAATAAAATTTATCATTTATTTTTTCTAATAAAATTTCCTCGGCAGGCTTGCAAGCTAAAACCTATTGGGCGTGTTTAATTTGATAATAAAATTTCCAAATAAAAATGATTTAATTTTTAGTTTTCGTAAAAAAATTCGAATTCGATTTTTTTCCAATTTTTCGAGTTACCTTAAATCAAATAAATTGAAAATCTGTCTCTCTCATAAAAAAATTCATTACTTTACGTTTTTGAATTATCGTGTTTTATGGGAATCTAGACAGATCGACATTAGATATTATTATGGGACCTGAATGAACTTTCTACGACCTTTCGTTTTTCTGCTATCGTGGGTTTAGAAATCCGAATTAACATACATGAACGAATAAACATTTCTCAGTTTCAGACATTTCTCAAACCAAAACACAAACACTAAAGAAAGCAAAATATTAATTACTAATTAAGGTGGCAGTCTTCAAAAATGAAATCCATAAGATTTTAAGAAAACTCTGGGGATTTATAAATCTACTATCCGAGAATCCGTAATCAAAGTTTCAGATAGATTCTCCTTCTAATAACATTAATATGAAACTCCAAATTGTCGCGATTTAACATGGGCAGTATAGGACAAACAAAAAAACTAACGTCTTATTCATCCCAAGTCTCCAAAACCCATAAGATATCTACAAAAAACTAGTCTTATGTACTTAGAAATATGACAATGAAAGGGAAAAATCATTTGAAAAAAATTATTTAGAAAAATTTTATTCAATAAATTAAATTTTGTTAAAAATGTATCTTCTTCTTTGTATACCAAATGGTAATCAAAATGAAGAGTATATATATATTTTTCTAAATTTATTCATTAAAGATAAAGTGAAGTCATGCTTTCTTAGTTTAGTCTTTGATATTTGGTCTTGGTCTTTTTCATTAGGTCTTGGTCTTGGTATTGCTCTTTTGCAAGACCAAGACCAATTCTGATCATCACTAGTAAATTTATAGACCCTAAATACCTTCCAGATCAATATAACCACAGAAAACTGCCTAAATTCTCTATTTTTATAGCCTGAAGGCAAGAGTCAATTTGAGCATACAGCCTATTTTTGCTGTATTTTTAAAATGAAAAGAATTATGAAATTTATTATCATCTAAGAACAAAAATGTTTTTGATTAAAAAATGACTTTCTAAGTTATAAAATGCCAAGATATTTGAAAGATGGATAATAATAATTTCTTTTCGATTTAAGAGTTCAAGAGTGAGCCAAAATTAGATTTTACGCCTAATATAATTAACTTTACTCTGTTTTCTTTATCAAAAGCTATCTTGGGTACGGAGGCTCGGAGCCAACATTCCGTTTGTTTTCACTTAGAATGATCAAAAGACACATTAATTCAGACAGAGTTTTTAAAGTGATCGAACTAGATATTCATTTTTCATTAAAAAAACACTTCTATAAAAAAATCTTTCTTTATTTTCTAATTTAATTTATAAAAGTATTTTCAATGGAATTTTTATATATTGAAAAGATTTTGTTTTGCCGAGTGTACCGAGACCTGTTGATTCTTAACTGGAAATCAATGAGGTTGTCCTCTGATTATAAAGGCCAAACCTTCCGAACTATAGTCCCTAACAAATAAATTATCTACTCTTATTAAACGAGCAAAAATTGTATATTTATTTATATATATATATTTATTTATTTATATATTTGTATCTTGGTTCTATTTTGAAAACGGCAAATTAAATATTCAATTCTCTTTTCTCCGGGCAATTATCCTTGCAATTGTCTTCCTAAAAAATAGTTGGTTGGTGAAAGTTATCACTTCTGTCGCACGTCCCGAGACACACATATTTTTTAATTTTATGTTTTTATTTCAGATCCTATACGATTATTTTTTTATTATTATTTTCTTATGTATTTTTTATAATGTTTATCAATATGAACGAATGTGGGCAAATTGGTGTACGAGTAAACAAATATACACATAATATGTGGACCATTAGAAAGATAGAAATGCAAAAACTGGGTCGGGGGTGGGGATGGATGTGGGGGGTGCGGGAGGGTGGGGGTGCAGTTGTGGGGGGTGGAGTGGGGGTGCAGTGTTGGGGGCTAGGTGTATGGTTTCGGAGGGGGGGTGGGGGGTCAGGGGTTACCGAGCATCGCTCGGTGCCTCCAGGTACTATATATTTATATACAGATATATTTATGTAGTCGTATATGTTTTTTAATTCCCTCAATTCCTGGTGTTTTTCCTGACATTATTTTTTTTTTTAATATTCATTTCTATTTTCAAAAATTTTTGCGTTTCTTTCATTGTTTTCTAGGTTTTTATCCGCGACGTTTTTAGTCATTTTCCTCGATTAGATTCTAATAAAAGAATCACTCACCAGCACATTTACGTATTAAATAAAAAAAAAATTATTTACGTTAGATCAGTGGTGTCATAGTAAATTAAACACTACTGGAACGCTGAAATTCCGGGGGGTCTGAAGGGCCCCTCCCCCGGAAAATTTTGGAAATATATGTTCCATAACCATTGCCGGAATAGCTCTAAATACGTTCTTATAAGTAATTAATGGTTTTAACTGAGTCGTTTTGTCAAGACGCGTTTTATCTTGTTATAATCATTTTCAATTGAAATTCAGTTTTGACAGCAGTAAATTCTAGTTGCTATAAAGGTATTCAGCAAAACACGTATTAACTAGTAAGAACCCACAGATGCTTTAACGGGTTATAGTGGTGTTTCACAAGTAAAAAAAATTAAAAAATTCTTCTAATTATATTTTTGGAGTTTTATTTTAAATACTCTATACATATTTCGGGTTTTTAGCCCATCATCAGGAGTTTGAGTTTACAAAAGATATGTAAACTTAAACTCCTGATGATGGACTAAAAACACGAAATATGTATAGAGTATTTAAAATAAAATTCCAAAAATATAATTAAAATAATTTTTTAATTTTTATTTTTACTTGTGAGAAACACCACTATAAGTACTATAACCCGTTAAAAACTCCTGTGTTTAATATGTTTCACTATAAACCAACACCGCTTTCTCTAAATGTTATTAGTAAAAACCCGTTCTCACCCAAAATCGGGTTTTACTCCTACACATACATCAACTTAAAATCTCAAAAAATCATTCAAAAATTTATGCTTTCTACATTTTTGATCCAGAATTTCTAAACTTATGGTATAAAGCCTAAAATCTTATTCTCCGCATTGAAAATACAAATATTTTAGCACAGAACTTTCTTCTTCTTTTCCTTCTTAAGATATCGTGTGTATCTAAATCCAGTCACACACTCACAGAGAGAGGGGGGGGGGAAATCATGGTTGAAAATGATTTTCTCCACTTGTCAGAAATTTTCCAACACAATGAGCAAAAAAAATTTTAATTTTTGAGTGAATTCGAATTCAATACTAGATTCGCCCGGCAGATAAGTGTAAGCCTACCTACCGGGTCTATCGAGTATTTATGATAAAAATTGAATAGGGGTAATTTAATTTTCTACCCCAATTGCATTTAAAATTACAATACTTGACCATACCCTGTATCTTATTTTATCTTATCTTATATTATTAAATGAATAATTCTTCTATATATATATACTATATATATATATATCCAATCGGGTTCTCGAAAACGGCTATAACAATTTCGCTAAAAATTGGTGTACTTATCAAGTTTCATGAGTTATTAATCGTGTCAAATTTTTAATCCGAGTGAAATAAAGGAAGGGGGTGTAAATTAGTCATGTCGCAAAATAAATATTTTAATCGTTCATATCTCGTCTTCGTGGCGGAGTCTTAAAATTTGAAACTTAAGCTATCTAGAGGCTACAAGAAGTACCACAAGATTTTGGCTAAAACAGAAGTACCGGAAGTTGATGTTTACGTACGTAAGAATGTACGCCCGTGTGTTTCGCAACCATAAATCCCAGAGCCACGAAATTCGAAACTTAAGCTAGATATAGGCTATAAAGAGAACAGAAACCTTTTTCTTGAAATCGGAACACCGTAAGTTGACATTTACATGAAAGATTTTTTTTTCTCAAAATCGGCATTAAAGATTTTTTTTTAATTGGTATACTTATCAAGTGCCATGAGTTATTAGTCGTGTATTGATTTTAATCCGATTGAAATAAAGGAAGGGAGTGTAAATTAGGAGTGTCCTAAAATAAATATTTTATTCATTCATATATCGTCTTCGCTAAGTCGCAGAGCTTGGAAATTTGAAACTTAAGCTTTTAAGAGGCAAAAAGTTACCGAACATCGCTCGATGCTCCAGGCACTGATAAAGTAAAATCAGGTTATTGCCTTATTAAATCTTGAGCGACTTGGTTCAATTCAGTTGGCAAACGATGTTTTTTACTCCGTCTCGTCGTTTTATTCTTTTCGATTCTTTAAAAATTAACTTTTATTGTAGAGTTGCTCCTTTAAGTTAGCGCCACCGATTTGTAAAGTATTATCCGATTTGGAGAGCGAAGCGTATCTTTTGTTTTGCAAGTAAGGCGGGTGCGATGAAACAAACTGATTTATTCGCTGTAGACAATATGACGCGATACGAATCTGCACCAATGTCGGGAACTTGGTTTTTGCTCGTTGAAGAGCAAGCGGCACTCTTGAATTATAGTCGAACACATTTGTTTTTGAATCTAGAACAAATCTGACACCCATCGCGAGCGATCTCAGCTCAGCAAAGAGATAGCGACGCCGGCAAACTTGTTTCGCTTAAGTAAGAATTATCGCCTCGTTCGCTGCTTAAATAAAACTAAAATCCACCCCTTTAATTTTATTTATTTAATACATTCTTCTGAAATTTCAGAAGTAAAAGATCAACCTGTTTAAAGAAAAGAAAATTTTCAACATCATTGATTCTGTTAAAATTGAAATCATTTCCAGTGCTGAAGCTTAATTTTATAAAGGAAAATCAATGAGGTTGTCCTCTGCTTGATGAAAATAAACATACTTATATACGAGGGGTGAACCGCAATTGGAATTAGGTGTAAACGTCTTTGGAATTATGTGGAATTCATTTGGAATTCATTAGATAATGCATCTACATCTGTTGATTCTTCCGAAAGTGGAAATGGAAGTAGGTGTACACGATATTAGGTCGCGGAATATTAATATGTATGTATAATGTAGGTATATATTTATACAGGGTGTCCCAAAAGTCAAGGATCAAACGTGAACACTAGATAGGTGAGTTCAGGATTGTCCAAAATATAAAATTTTTTTAAATAAAACTCTCTTAGTTTTCGAGTTATGGGCATTTTTTTGAAAACCGCGAAAATCGCTACCCTGCTCTAAATATTTGAATGCTGTGGCTACGAATTTTCATATTTTATAATTGTAATTTTTGTTACGGAATCCTGAATAATACTGCTATCGATCACAAAACAGAAAATAACTAAGAGTATTATACATTTTGAGAAAAAAAATATTTTTGTCAGATTCATGTGTCAAAAAATTTTAATCAGCTAACTTTGACTCTTGATATCTTAAAATAAACTGCAACGGATTGTTGCTAAACTTTATCCAAATTCAGTTGAAATATTAATATGTTTTGCTCGCTTGGTGTGTACTGGATATATTAATTATTTATCCTTTAACAATAAAAAAATAATATGTTTATTCCTTTATTATTAATCAGAAATCACTTGCAATTTGCAGGTTCATGTTGACTTTAATTCAAAAATAATGATCGATTCTCATTTAATAGTCGAGGAATAACCATTCTACATTGGATTTTTGACATTTCTGCTATTATTGTAACCATTGCTGAAGACATGGAGGAATCGACTTAAAATAAAAAATAGCCATCGATTCTCATCTAATACTTGAGGAATAACAATTCTACATTAGATTTTTGACGTTTCGATTATTATTGGTAACCATTGCTGAAGACTATGGAGGAATCGACTTAAAATCAAAATTACGATCGATTCTTATCTAATACTAGAGGAATAACCTTATTGCATTCCATTTTTGATGTTTTGACTATTAATGAAAACCTCTACTGAAAACGTGGAAGAATAGACTTAAAATCAAAAAGACTAAATTCTTTTATGGCAAACAACTCAAGCTTGAGTTGTTTGCCAAAAAGAATTTTGATTTTAAGTCGATTCCTCCATGTCTTCAGCAATGGTTACCAATAATAATCGAAACGTCAAAAACCTAATGTAGAATTGTTTGTTATTCCTCGAGTATTAGATGAGAATCGATTGCTATTTTTGATTTTAAGTCGATTCCTCCATAGTCTACAGCAATGATTACTAATAATAACCGAAATGTCAAAAATCCAATATAGAATGGTTATTCCTCAAGTACTAAATGAGAATCAATTGCTATTTTTGATTTTAAGTCGATTCCTCTGTCTTCAGCAATGGTTACCAATAAAAACCGAAACGTCAAAAATCCAATATAAAATGGTTATTCTTCAAGTACTAGATGAGAATCAATTGCTATTTTTGATTTTAAGTCGATTCCTCTATGTTTTCAGCAATGGTTACCAATAAAACCCGAAACGTCAAAAATCCAATATAGAATGGTTATTCCTCAAGTACTAGATGAGAATCAATCGCTATTTTTGGTTTTAAGTCGATTCCTCTATAAAGGTAACGGATAAGAAAAGAACGCAGTTGCTATGGTTACTTATAAACTTTCCTCCCAAATTTTTAGCATTTCACAGAGAAAAGCCTATCCACTCTTACTTAGTTAGGTTAAATGAGTCCTATATTACCATAAACAGATCAAATGAATAAATTTTAAAGAATTCAAAAATCTTACTTTAGAGTAAAGTACTTTAAAATATAATTTTACTAAAAACTTTATTTAATCTTTTTTGTCGGCCCCAAGGTACTTAATTAGGATATTAAATTTCATCAAAATTGGTTAAGTCATTTTAAAGATATTTAGAAAAAACTAAAAAAGTACTGAAATAAATAATGTTGTATAATACTAATGTTTGTGGGCCGATATGTACCAAAAACTAATCAGCGCTTCATTTTGTTAAAATGATGGTAGGTTTTCAATTTCATTTCAATCGGTGCAAAGGTGTGGAAAAAATCGTGGACGAAAAAAACGATAACATCCATCCATCCACATCCATCCGCACGCACTTCCAAAAAAAATGGCACTTTTTGGCCTCTCGACGAGATTCCAGGTAACTTTTGGCAAAACCGCCACGTGCTAAAATTCAATCTCATTGAATACTTCAATTTGTGACCTTAATTGAGTCCATGGGTTCCGTAGTCTTTACCTAAGGACCCGTTGAAGTCGCGCTTGCCGCGCGACCGATTGCAATACTTTCTCCCATGCTTCGCATTGGATAAAGTAAAAAACTGTGTCAAACAATAATGGCAAATTATCTAAAAAATTGACGCATTTAATCAAGATTTCAAAATGGTATAAAACATTCCACTTTTTTTAAAAAACAAAAAATAATATTCGCATTTTTATGCGAAAGAAACCAATTTTAAAACACAATTCTTAATTGACTAAAGGGTAGAAGTTAACATGAAAACAGATATCAAATAATTTCAATTTTAATTTGTAATTTTAAATATTATTAGATATTGAAAATAAAAACAATTATTATTTTGAACATTTACTTTAATTGAATAAAAATATTTTAATAAATTAAATTAGTTTTCATGTTAAATTCTACCCTTTAGTCAATTAAGAATTGTGTTTTGAAATTGGTTTCTTTCGCATAAAAATGCGAATATTATTTTTTGTTTTTTAAAAAAGTGAAATGTTTTATATCATTTTGAAATCTTGATTAAATGCGTCAATTTTTTAGACAATTTGCCATTATTGTTTGACACAGTTTTTTTTAAGATATCAAGAGTCAAAGTTAGCTGATTAAAATTTTTTGACACATGAATCTGACAAAAATATTTTTTCTCAAAAAGTATAATACTCTTAGTTATTTTCTGTTTTGTGATCGATAGCAGTATTATTCAGGATTCCGTAACAAAAATTAGAATTATAAAATATGAAAATTCGTAGCCACAGCATTCAAATATTTAGAGCAGGGTAGCGATTTTCGCGGTTTTCAAAAAAATGCCCATAACTCGAAAACTAAGAGAGTTTTATTTAAAAAAATTTTATATTTTGGACAATCCTGAACTCACCTATCTCGTGTTCACGTTTGATCCTTGACTTTTGGGACACCCTGTATATAATTTAAATTGAAAGTTTTTCCCGAGGGTACCAGAATTTTTATATATTGAAGGAGACAATAGAGTGTGTCTTCTGGTAGAATTATAAATTTTATTTATAACGAGACTAGTTTCGAGGGCTTTGCCCTCTTCATCATTCTATTACATTTGATTCACAGGAATTAATATATGAATGTAAAGTTGTCTCGTTATAAATAAAATTTATAATTTCAGCCGAACACACTCTTTTATTGTCTCCTTCAATATATATAATTTATTTGTTAGAGACTATAAATTCGAAGGCTTAACATATTTCTTCATCAGTCTTTAATTAAAAATATTTTATCTTTTATTTCACAATTACTCGATTGCATATAGAATAATTTGTCTTGTTATAGCAAGCTAACCACATAACAAACTAGATCTGTACAGGGATGCCTTACACTCTTTGATAAAAAAATATTTTTTTAAAATTTTGACCTACACATAAAATTTAATCCTCCGCAAAATATTAATGCAATTAAAATTTTAATAGAATTTTTGATATGCAGAAAAATGAATACAAATAACTTCTAATTTTCAATACACGTGTCTCATCGATTTTTGAAATAATTAGCCATTTTAGCGATACTAGCGGTGAGAAGTTTCAAATTGACACTCTGTATATATACAATATGTTTATTTGCATCAAGCAGAAGATAACCTCATTGATTTCCCTTTATGAATCAACAGCTCTGCTACTCTCGACAAAACTTTAATGTTTCAATGTAATTTTATACCCAGCCGGGAATTGGCTACTCACTGTGAGGCTAATACATTTGTTTTGCTTCTCTAGAGGTCCCCCTTGCTCAAAGTGTTGGAAAACTAAGTAGTCTCAAAATTTAAAATAGAACACCCTCTTTAAATCTTTGTTATTCTTAGATGATATATATATATATTCTTCAGATTGCAGCTTTACCTACTTGAGGTACTCTCTTGATCAAGGGTTCTGATGGCGGTAAAATCTACCCCCGCCGCCTATGTTCTATTTAACCGAGCTCTTTTAAAAGAGATTAGAGAGCGAATGGAGAATAGAAATCAAATAACGAAGTAATTTCTCAAGATATTAAAACAAAACCGTATAAAATTGAATAGGATAGAGTGGGGCTGGCTGCCTCTCCTAGTTCAAGGAGGCCATTATGATCGTTTTGAATGGACAAGTAACGCCTTTCAACAACCCCACAATCCATTTTACACCTTGCTTAGACAATACTTAATCAAAGCCGCGTAATTATTTATTAGAATTAATCCTGCTTGCTGCTTATAACCAGAGCAATTAAATTTGTATGGAGGCAGGGAATCGTCTCTGTATTTTCTATTGTTTAGTGCAGAGGAACAACGAATGAACCAAAGTAAATGATGAATTTGTAATTTGATTTTCTGTGATAATTAACCGAGGTCGCAACAAGAGGGGATGAGATAATTACGTTAGAGGCGAGAAGACGAGGCCTCGGCTGCTTTCGCAGATCTTCAGCCCTCAAGAGCAGCTTCACCTCAAGTAGTCGCCATCCCCTTTGATCATGTAATGAAATTGTTCATAAAAATGGTTTTCAGATCGTGGATAAGTTTACGGCGGCAAATATAATGATAGTGATTTAATTACAATCAATTAAAAGATTAAATGAAAAATCAAAGGAAAAAGGCGCGGAGCGGAAACTTGGCCCAGTCCTTTGATCTTTTTATTCCAAGCGTTAAATGAGTTTGCGATCAAGTTAGCAAAACCTGGCATGTCAAGATTTATTTAACTCGCAATTCAACTATTCTTCCAGTTATTTAATATTACGAATTCCCATTAAAATCGAGATCCTATAAATAAATATACCGTACAGCCCCAATTCATTCAAAAAGCTAAGGAAATTGATTCTCAACTTTTCACCCTAATAAAAGCACCAAATGAAACGGAGAGATCAATCAGTAAAGCGAAAACTTTTCTAATGTTTTTTTTTCACAAGGCAGAGGCGTCGCGACGTCAGGAGCTATAGCCCTGGGGCCAGGCCTCTAAAGGAGGCCCGAGACGTTTGTTAAATACTTTTTGTATGTGGTATTTTTAATTTTTATTTCATATCAAATATTGTCACAACATATCTATAAATTTTTAACACAATTTAACAAAAAGAGGAAGGAGGGGTTGATATTCAATTTTAAACCTCACAAAAATTCGAATTCTTTTGAAATTGCACATTCCTAATACAAATTAAAAAATAAAATAGGTGCGTGTACTTAGGTATGTAGAGAGTTGTTGAAGTTACTTACTGCCTACTTCTTTGGCGTGACTAAAAAAAATGTATTACTCTTGCAAATAACTTAGGTACTATAACAGTAGAAAATAGGATAAAATGATGGAAGCAAAACATTCAAAAAATAATGAAAGATCTTAACATTTTGTACTATTTTGATCGTTTTGTATAGATTTTTTCTCAAAATTTTTATTTTTTTACTCATTATTTACCATTTCCATCTTAGAGTATACATTTCTGAGACTGGCTTGACGCAACCGTGCGCTTCCACTTTACTCTCGTTACATATACTTAAAAAAAATAATGTTATTGAGGTAAAAACTTGTTCTGGGGGGGAGGGGCTAGTTCAAGACGAAATAAAACGGAAATTCCAAAAAGAAGGAGATAGAAAGCGAGCGAGAGAGAAATGAAGCAAAAAGTAGATTAAAAAAAAAACTGTGCGTAGAATCCACGCTCGACAAAAGTCAAACTTTTTTCTATTGAAATATTATGTACTTTCTAATAAACACTCTAATAGCTGCTAGATAATAAAAGAAAGAGAATAAATTAGAAATTATATAATATACAAAAGTGCTCATAAAATAACCAATCAAAATGGGGGGATTCAAATTTGTGGAGTCACCTCTTATTATCATTAGTTTAGTCTCCCAGTCATTTTTTAGTAATAATAATATCGTTATAAGTTTTTATATCTTTTTTAATGTTATCTAAATATTTTACACATTAGATTATATTCAATTTGATCTCCTTTCAATTTTCTCTTGATTTTTAATTTATTACGTTATTTTATGAGCACTTTTGTATTATTATAAAATTTCGAATTTGTTCCCTTCCTTTTATCTAGAAGATAGTAGTGTGTTTATTATAACTATCACGCTAGTCTCGTGGTAGCGTTCCCTACTCCGATTCCTCACCCTGGCTAGGATTTTTTTTCCAATATTTCTTCGGCGCACTGACACCCCCACAACCTACCTAACTTTAGTAATAATAATATTGTTATAAGTTTTTATATCTTTTTTAATTTTATCTAAATATTTTATACATATTTAGATTATATTCGATTTGATCTCCTTTCAATTATCTCTTGATTTTTAATTTATTACCTTATTTTATGAGCACTTTTGTATTATTGTATAATTTCGAATTTGTTCCCCCTGACGCGATCCAAATTTTCGTAACGCTAGAAAATTCTTACCCCCTCATCAAAAAACTTTCACTTTAAAAAACAGAAAACTAATAGATAGGCTTAATCATTTATTTATTTATAGCCTTTTTTGGTTTCTTACATAATATATACATAGTTAATTAGTTTTGTACCAGGCCCCTTAGGGCATAGGACTCTCCCAAATTTGTCCACGCTTTCCTTAATCATTAGTTATGAGAAATTAATCTATCATGAAATGACGTCGTCAATGAGTTTCTACCAATCGAAAATATCATAAATAAATAGAAAATAAACTGAAAGCAATGTGTAATTGTATAATTTAAAGAGCGAGATACCTGATACAGATACAGTGGCCATTCAATGATTGGCAGTTCTTCTTGGTCTTTATACACGTAGTTAACAAGAAGAAGAAGGTGGCTGGGGAGCTGAGCCATGAGAAGGGCGCTAATTGAAAATACTTTGCTGAGCCTTAATCCCTCGGCCGTTGATGGCTCCCCTGTGTCTTCCGGAAGAGGGGCCACAGTTTGGAAAGTTGCTGGTTTTCCTATCTACGGCCCGAAACCGCAAAGCTATTGTATCTGGCTAGAGCGGCTTAATTATCTATTTTATTTAATTGAATTTTATACAACTTGTTCATTAAAGGCGGTCGTTTGAATGATATTGTGGTGCTACTCTTATCACTATTCTATTCAGACGGTTCCTGTTCTATTCAAAATGAAATATGTGCTCATTGAAAATGATTGCTAATTAGAAGCTAGCAAGAGTTGAGCTTCTTCTATTTACTGCAGGGGTTCGATCTTTTAGCTTACACGGATCACATTTGAAGAAAAAAATTGTCTCGGACCGCGGATAAAATATTATAATTCTATTGATATTTATTATTTAAAAAAATATTTAATAATATAATAATGTAGAAATAAGAACTTTATTATTTTTTTTAGCTCATAGTGAGCTTTAATTTTACTTTTCGCAAATTTTATATTTCTTATCAGGCCAAATTGTTGTGTGTTTTCCAGTATCTACATATAAATCTCATTATTTTAAGGAATTTTATGACTTTATATTGGGCCACGGGTTGGACAGTCCTGGTTTAAATCGAATATGATTAAAGAATGATATTAGGAATGATAATTTATTTTTTAAAAGGGTCACGGATATAATAATCCCTGACTATCCATTATTTATCTATTGACATGTAAGAACGTGCAAAGATTTAAGTCCTGACAAGTTTTAGTTCAGGAGAGAAATTATCAATTAATTGTGATTGTTCTAGAAAATATTAAGAGAGGAATAATTTTTAAATATTCGAAACTTCATTATTTTTTATCTCATACAGTTGGGTTTATAACTTTGCTTTTCGTGAATTTTATTCTTGGAAAAAAGCTTTAGATATTGTACACTTGTACATTCATATTTCGAAAAAATGAATAAATATATGTCTACATATAAATCTCAATGTTTTAAGGAACTTTATGATTCTATGTTGGGCCGCATGTGGCCCGCCGGCTTCGGGTTGGACAGCCCTGATCTATTGCCTAAAATATGATCGGGATAACAATTTCCAATATTTATTTTGAATTTTAATCACATTCAATTGTCACTTAATATCATTTATAATTCTAAATGCAACTTTCTGAAAATCAACAGAAGAATAATTGATTCCTATTCTATATAAATATGTATGTATATTTTAAATAATTTTATATTTATAATAAAAAATAACACATTTTTCTTACTTTTACTCAGCCTATTGAACGACCTTAGTATTGAATTCATTCAAAAATTAAATTTTTTTTTACTAATTGTGTTGATAAATGTCTGGAACGTGGAGAGAAATCAATTTCAACCATAATTTTTTTTCTGTCTGTGTGTCTGGACTCAGGTACGCATGATAACTTAAGAACAACGACCCCTAGAAAGTTCGTTCTTGTGCAAAAACTTTTGTATTTCAAATCTTTTGGGCTTTTTAGCTCCAGATCTTCCGGCTAAAAAATGCAAAATTATTAAAAGAAATATCATTTTTTAAATAATTTTGTTAAGATATAATAAAAATAATAAACAATCGAACAGGTGTGTTTTGCATTATTCACCAAAATTGTAATCAGCGTACTGAGTCTTAAAAATTCATTACTTTTTCCTCCAATTCTATAATTGAATATTTGACTTCTCATCTGCTGTTCAAACGTAACGAAAAGTGCATACGTCACTAGACTCTAGTACTCTTTCTGCCTAAATCTTTTTAGTAGGCCTCAAATTAAGATTATATATTTTTTCTCAATTGATTAGAATGTGCAATGGCGCAACCACGGGGGGGGGTCTAAGGGGTCTGAAGCCTCCCCCTGAACAAGGGACAAAAATGAAAGTAAAAATAAAAATGAAAAATTTAATTATTTAAAGAAAAGACTTTGAAATATAATATTAAATTAAATTATTTAACTTTGAAATTGTCAAAACAATATTTATGGAATTTTACGAAAATGTTTATATATATATAGTGTGTATGTATAAGCCCCTCCCAGGACAAAATCCTGATTGCGCCACTGGCCAGGTGTATGGTAAAATCATGTGGATGGCCACATCAGTTTATACTGAATTTATTTTTGATCGCTGCCCAATATAATTTTTTCATTGTCATTGTCATTTCATTTTTTTCAATCTCAAAATTTAGTTTCGTGGTGTGGTCGCGACCATTGGCGTAGTCAGGGAGTTTTCCTAGGGGCGGCAGCCTGCCAGCTGATTATAATCGGTAGCTGATTATAATCGGTAGCGATGCCCGGTAATAATTTGCCTCTAAATAGGTTAAGTTTCAAAATTCAAGGCTTTCCGAAGACGAGAAATGAACGATTATAATATTTATTTTGAGACATGACTAATTTACACCCCCTTCCTTTATTTCAATTTTTAGCGAAATCGTTAAACCCGTTTTCGATAAACCGATTCTATAGGTATATATATATAATATATAAATATATAGTATATACAAGAATTGTTTTTAAGGAATTTGTTGTTGGTACTTGGTGAAACATTTTTTAAAATTATTGGATAAAAAATACTTGGTAGGTTTCACATTAAGACTTAATGTAGAAACTTAATGAGAAACCTACCAAGTATTTTTTTATCCAATAATTATACAAGAATTACTCGTTTAATATAATAAGATAAGATAAGATTAATTCTCTGGGAATGTTTAGAATTTTAATCTGACATAAGAAAAGTTTCTTAGTAAGTGCATTTGCCTTAGTACCAAGCTAAGTATTTTATCTTCTTAATATTTATTATTGATTTCCTCCATATTCTTTCTTCTCACTATAAAAGCATTTTATTTTTTCTGGAAACATTACTTTATTCACGTTCTTCCGAAAAAATAAATTATTTTTTGTCAGGAAAAATATCGTTTGAAAATTTAAACCCCTATATACTTTAGTATTTTATAGTGTTGATGAAGTTTTTGAAATTGCGTACCCATATTATTTAGGACTCTTGCCCTCGGAGAAGACTCGTGTCAATTTTTTTATCTTTAAGCATGGATTAGAAGTATTTGCAAATTGAAAAAAATATCCTTTCCTTAGAAATGATTTCCAAGTTTTATTAAATATAAGCTGACTAACAAAATGAGCATGTAATCCAACGGGAAGACTTTTACTTTTTCAGATATATCTAAATTTTCGCTTTTAATAGAAATATGTTTTGTTTTTAACCGACTTCAAAAAAGGAGGAGGTTCTCTATTCGACTGAATTTTTTTTTTTTTTTTTTTTTGTGCCTATGTTACCTCATATCTCCGCCAATTGTCAACCGATTTTGAAAAATTTTTTTGCATTGGGTCCAGTCTAGCTTCCGATTGGTCCCATTTTTTTTCGTTTTTTTTTCATAGGTATTAGACCTTTTTTATTAGGTTTGTTTAGACCTAACCTCTTTGTTTATGAACCGATTTCGATGGTTCTTTTTTTATCGAAAGGGAGTGTCTTAGGGATGGTGTCATATTAATTTGGTCAAGTTCTGATGATATGATCACTATTAATAACATCACTAAAAAAGAGAAAAATAAAAATAATTTTTAAGAAAAAAATAAAAACCGACTTCAAAAAATTAAATGCAACAAATATAATAATACACTAAAAGGTATAAAATAATTATTATCTTATTTAGTTACAACTAAACGACGAAATATTAACACGAAATTACTTTTTAAAGTCGGTGCCAAACAAACTATACCTATAAGCGAGCGTACCCGCCAAACGTACTAAGTAAGATCCGTCGAGTGCGATTCATAAAAGGTATATGTTTGGCACCAACTTCAAAAGTAATTTCGTGTTAATATTTCGTCGTTTAGTTGTAACTAAATAAGATAATAATTATTTTATACCTTTTAGTGTATTTTATATTTGTTGCATTTAATTTTTTGAAGTCGGTTTTTATTTTTCTTAAAATTTTTATTTTTTCCTTTTTAACCGACTTCAAAAAAGGAGGAGGTTCTCTATTCGATTGAATTTTTTTTTTTTTTTTTTTTTTTTTTGTGCCTATGTTACCTCATATCTCCGCCAATTGTCAACCGATTTTGAAAATTTTTTTGCATTGGGTCCAGTCTAGCTTCCGATTGGTCCCATTTTTTTCGATTTTTTTTCATAGGTATTAGACCTTTTTTATTAGGTTTGTTTAGACCTAACCTCTTTGTTTATGAACCGATTTCGATGGTTCTTTTTTTATCCGAAAGGGGATGTCTTAGGGATGGTGTCATATTAATTTGGTCAAGTTCTGATGTATATAATCACTATTAATAACATCACTAAAAGAGAAAAAATAAAAATTTTTAAGAAAAAAATAAAAACCGACTTCAAAAAATTAAAAATGCAACAAATATAAAAATACACTAAAAGGTATAAAATAATTATTATCTTATTTAGTAACAACTAAACGACGAAATATTAACACGAAATTACTTTTTGAAGTTGGTGCCAAACATATACCTTTTATGAATCGCACTCGACGGATCTTACTTAGTACGATTTGGCGAGTACGCTCGCTTATAAGGTATAGTTTGTTTGGCACCGACTTCAAAAAGTAATTTCGTGTTAATATTTCGTCGTTTAGTATGTTATAAATAAGATAATAATTATTTTATACCTTTTAGTGTATTTTTATATTTGTTGCATTTAATTTTTTGAAGTCGGTTTTTATTTTTTTCTTAAAAATTTTTATTTTTCTCTTTTCAGTGATGTTATTAATAGTGATTATATAGTCAGAACTTGACCAAATTAATATGACACCATCCCTAAAACAGCCCCTTTCGGGTAAAAAACGATTCACGAGTCGAACATAAACAAAGAGGTTATGTCTAAAAACAAAGGCCTAATACAATACCTATGAAAAAAAATCGAAAAAAAAATGGGACCAATCGGAAGCAAGACTGGACCCAATGCTCTTTCAAAAATCGGTTGACAGTGGCGGGATATGGTGGCATAGGCAAAAAAAAAAAAAAAATTCAATCGAATGAGGGAGCCTCCTCCTTTTTTGAAGTCGATTAAAACATACACTAAAGAGTATAAAATAATTATTATCTTATTTAGTTACAACTGAAACGACGAAATATTAACGTGAAATTATTTTTTGAAGTAGGTGCCAAACATATACATTTTATGAATCGCACTCGACGGATCTTACTTAGTACGTTTGGCAGTTACGCTCGCTTATAGGTATAGTTTGTTTGGTACCGACTTCAAAAGTAATTTCATGTTAACTATTTCGTCGTTTAGTTGTAACTAAATAAGCATAATAATTATTTTATACCTTTTAGTGTATTTTATTTGTTGCATTTAAACTTTTGAAGTCGGTTTTATTTTGAATCTATAAATTCCCGTTTTTACATTAATTAATGGTTGTAGTCCTCCGACTAGATGATGGAATTTTTCTTTATCTAGTAAAAAACTAGACTCTTGTACCAAACTCAAGCAAATTTTGTATACATAATCCGTGGACCCCCAGAAGACTAAAAATGCGAAACCTAACCACCCAGAATAGGTGAGGGAGAGTTATAGGGCCAAAAAATGAAAATATAGGTCTATGAACTAAATTCAATCAAATTTTGTATACATAATCAGTGGGCCCCCAGAAGTTTAAAAATGCAAAAACTAACCCCCTCCCTTACATGATTATAAATAATTTTATTAAATATTAAATATAAGTGAGGGGCCAGGTTCTATGGTAAAGTCAAGTGGATGGCCACATCAGAACGTGTCGGTTTATTTTTATGTCTACTCTTTATTTTATATTACTTTACTAAAAATAAAATTTAAAAAAGGTTGTTTAAGCCGTTTTGATCTGGTGAGATAATTGCCCAGAGGAGGCTCTTGTTCCCGCGGACGGATCGCAATGTTTAATCTCTGAACTGTCAACATTATTGGGGGCGATTCCCTGATGAGCTGTTCACATTCAACTTTTTCCCTTGATCGATCTATCTCAATGAATTTCAAGCTACCCAATCGTCTTTACATGGCTAATTTTTCTTTTAAATTTCAAATTATAATTTAATAGAAGAAATTGTGCTTCATGACCATTCGACTCTAATCTCTTTGAGCGAATGTGTCTCTTAGACCTCTCACGAAGGATTATTCAAATAAATATTTCTCTTCTCTTGCGAATAAATACTTTTTAGCAGATCCCAGGGAGATAGGGGGTCGTACAAGTGTTGAAAAGTCTTAATAAATCCCAAGCTGTTTCAAATGAATTTTTTCAGTAATAAAAATGTCACGAAAAAAAGGATTTTTTGTAATAGAATTTGTGTAAGTAACCCAGATAAATAAACTACAACGGATCGTTGCTGCTAGACTTTATCCAAAGCCATTTGAAATATTAATATGTCTATTCCTGAATTATTAATAAAAAATCACTTGACTATGTTGACCTAAAATCAAAAATAACGATCGATTCTTATCTAATACTAGAGAAATAACCTTATTAGATATTACATTGCATTTCTGATGTTTTGACTACATAAGTAATAGAGGAATAGTGAAACCGATCAAATGAATAAATTTTAAAGAATTTCAAAAAGTACTATCTAGAGTAAAGTAATTTAAAATATAATTTTAATTATAACGTTATATAACTTTTTTGTGCTCCACAAGGTACTTAATTTCATCAATATTATTTAAGCCATTTTCAAGATATTTAGAAAAAACTAAAAAAGTACTGAAATAAATTACCAATATATATGTACCAAAAACTAATAAGCGGTAGATTTTGTTAAAGTAATAGAAGGGTTTCAATCGGTTAACGATGTGGAAAAACTTGTAGTCGAAATAAAAGGGTAGCATCCATCCATCTGCAAGCACTAAATTAAAAAATATCACTTTTTGGCCTCTAGACGAGAACCGTGTAATTTTGGGCAAAACAGTCTCGTGCTAATATTCAACCTGCTTGAATATTACAATTTGTGACTATGTTTGAGACCATGGGTTCTTGACCTGAGGACCCTTTGTAGTTGCATTCCTCGCAGTGGATAAAGTAAAAGCCAAAATCACATTAATAAAATGCAACTGAGGCAGTAAATTGGGAAAACTCGAATGTTTAAACTCTACCTTTTCTATTCTCGACCTTTTTAAACCTTATGTAAAAATTATCTTTTTATACATTCTTGATGGGTTACATGACATAAGCTCTGAATTATTCCATCAACGACTGGACTCGCCTAACTCTTACGCAGCTTTCATTCTTCTACGCTCAAAGGGTTGCCTAAATACAGGCGCACCAAAGTCATAAACCAAGTTCAAATTTAGACTACATTTTGAGGATTTTAATTAGTTACAGTTTTATTTATTTATATTTTATAATTCAATATTTTTCTTATACGTGCAAAAAAATTGAATTAGTTAAAAAGCTCTAAATGAAAAAATAATTCAAATTCAAGTTCGATTTCGGACAAGAGCTACAATATTCAATTATTTTTTCACTCGTGATTGTAAAAGATAAAATAATTGACTATTGGCTGATAATATGAAATGAAAAATTATTACTCTTTACGCTGACCAATAGGTTCTCCAGGCGGCCGGAATATTGAATTTACTCAAAAATACTAAATATTTTTCTTATTCATATTATCTATTGTTTATACTGTTTATGTTAAAAGTAGCCAAAGTTAAAAGCTATTTCGTCATTATGAATGTATAGGTACCTCTCGTCAGCCTCTTTTACTAAAATCAGGAAGAAAGTTAAAAGCTATTTCGTCATTATGAATGTATAGGTACCTCTCGTCAGCCTCTTTTACTAAAATCAGGAACCAGAAGCGACCACTATTCCCGGACCTTATATGGATGCTTATGATACTCTAATAAACTCAGGTAAGATGTAAGTGTATCTGTAGTCGTTTCGAAACAACTTTTATAAAAAATTTTATCTTGAACCTGGATATGATTGCACGAATCACTTGATCACTGGGACTTATCGTTTGATATTATACAATGGGACAATGGACCATGAACCGGAAGCTTGCTGAGCTGTATTAAACCGATCAAATGAATAAATTTTAAATAATTTTACTAAATACTTTATATTTCCTTTTTTATGGTCCTCAAGGTATTTAATTAGAATATTAAATTGCATTAAAATTGGTTAAGTTATTTTCAAGATATTTAGAAAAAACTAAAAAAAGTACTGGAATAAAGTATTAATGTTTGTGGGCCGATATGTACTACAAACTAAACAGATCTTCATTTTGTTTAAGTAATGGTATGTAAGTTTGTAGCAAAACCGTCATGTGATAAAATTCAACCTAAATTAATACTACAATTTGTGACTTTGATTGAGACCTTGGGTTCCGAAGTCTTTACCTGAGGACCCTTTGAAGTTGCGCTTGGCGCAAGATCGATTCCAATATTTTGGGTTGAATAAAATAACAATTTTGATTGATCAATCAATGCCATTTAAACACCAATACATTATTGAATCAATTTTACTTTATTCAAATAATAACACCCTCATTTTTGTTTATAGATTACACAATGGAATTGCACCCGGGTCAGATTTTTAATTCAATAGACCTCTTTCGAATCGAACTAAAATATCATTTTTGTATAAACACCTGGCTGTTAATATTGGTTACGATTATTGTATATCAACAGCAATTTCAGTAATTACTTCCTGGTAATAGGTTACTGTAAATAGAGTGGAGCAAATGGCTCTAAAAAGCCGGAATAATTTAATATCGTTCAGAGAACCACTAATTTTATTTTTTGAATTTATCACGATAAATAAATAAATCAGGTATATTATTTTCGAAAATGTGTTAACCATATTAATTTCACTTTTAAAGTCAATTAAAATTTCTCAAGGGATTTCAATATTTTACTATTCAATTCTGGTCAATAGTAAGAGCCTTTAGAGTCCTTGGATTCGAGATGATGTCGCTTGGTGCATGACAGGTGACCTAGTCATACTCCTACTCGCCTGATGTCCAATCATCTCCAGGATTAAATCAGGATCATTCGCTCACTAAAATTGTAAGCTCTTTTTTGGTTCCATTTAAAACATAAAATGGGAACCGAATTGTTTCGTTAAAATGTTTGTCTGTCAGAGCCATAGGCACCGGAGCCGGGAGGACTCGGGGGCTCAAGCCACCACCCCCGACCTTTGAAAGTGAGGGGTGGGGGCTGACCACCCCTACCCATATCGTCTGTTTTTTTGTAATCAAGTATTTTCTTTAGAAAAATTCTAAAATATTTTAAATATTATTTTTTTCACTATTTTAACTTTTAAAATATATTTATTTATATTTCTTTTTTTAATATTTAAATGTATTATTCAATTGAAAATAATAGAAGGCAGCCCAGGGGTAGTGAGGAAAGAAAAAATTAACACATATCAAATAAGGTGTAATTTATTGGAATCCTCCCTCCTTTCCTTCCAAACCGACGTTTCGGAGAATTCTTCCCTCCTTCCTCCAGGGTTTCAATGGATCAATAAAGGAAACAAATAAAATGCTTCCTTCCTCTCTGCACAGCAGAAGCATTTTATTTGTTTCCTTCATTGACCCCTTGAAACCCTGAAGAAGGAGGAAAGATTCCTCCGAAACGTCGGTTTGAAAGGAAAGGGCGAAGGAATTCAATAAATGACACCTTATTTGATATGTGTTAATTTTTTCTTTCCTCCTACCCTGGGCTGTCTTCCATTTCTTTCAATTAAAAGTTCTACAAGTCCGTCTCTCTCCAGAGAAAATTTCGTTGCAAAAAAAGTATTATTCAATTATTATATACTGTAATTTTATCTAAAGATAATATTTTAAAATATATTCATTTTATTAAAGTTTTTCAGTTATACGTTGTTGTTACATTTTTTTTTTAGTTAATTATATTTTTTTGAGCTCCCCAAAAAAATTCAAATTCCGGCGCCTATGATTCAGGCATCAGGCAATATGTCGGAATCAGACGACGCCATTAAAAGCTAGTTTTAGTTAAATAGGGCAATATTCGAATTAGAAAACGCCATTTGGGGCTAGTCTTTAACAAACCAAGCAATATGGCAGTATCAGAAGATTCTATTAGAGGTTAGTTTTAGACTCGCACTTCTATGGCTTATTTATTACTCATCATATCTTGAAAAAAAAATCATAAACTTTCAATAAATCGATTTGAGTTCAAGACTATAAAGCCGATAGGATGATGAATGGTCGAATTTTTATAATTTATTAACGATTTGGTGGTTGAATAGGTTATTGAATAAACCACTTACAAATATTCAAAGACAGAAATACACAACTTTTTGATCACTTGGTCTGTGTTCGAGTTCAAGAGTGAATGTGAGATACCACTGTTGTGCCTACAGCCAAATAGGGCAGCAGGTGTTGAACAGAGCAAGAAACTCATCCAGACTCGTCCAGACATGTCGCTATATTAGAATATCATCCCATTACGTCAACCATGATTTATGTTTCAAATGGAAATTATATAGTAATTTTGAAAGTTTTCCATGAAAATGTTGAGGATAAGGACGAGCACATTTATAAACAGACACGACATTGAAACTAGCCAAAAATTAATTAGGCTCAATGGTTAGTTCTTTCAAGTGTTCAACAAGAAGTTAGCACAAAATGTTCATTCACTAAAATTACCAATTCATCATAAATCGTCGGAATGTTTTTAATTCTTGCCCAATTCGCTCTTTCGACTCATTTCTGGTTCTTGGTGGATTTTCCTGGAACACCTTGGACCCTAGATAACCCTAAGGAAAAAGTCTGGAGCGTATTTAGTTTTGACAAATCTAAAATTGACTAAAAAAATTAAAAGTGAGTATTATAATATTTTAAAGAATATTAATAAACAATTTTTATAAAAAATATATTTATATAATTTGCAACGAAATTTTCTCTGGAGAGAGACAGACTGGTACAACTTTTAATTATCAGTAGAGATTGTGGTGTTGGTGCAAGGTGAAACATCTTTAATAAAGATAAGAGTAAATAGATATTTTATTAATATGGATTTACTATGAGTTAAAGTGATACTGGGTCACTTATTTCACATTTTAATTTTAATGTGAAATAAGTGACCCAGTATCATTAACTCATAGTAAATCCATATTAATAAAATATCTATTTGCTCTTATCTTTATCAACTTTTAATTGAAAGCGAGGGGTGATCCGCGATTGGAAGTAGGTGTACACCTCTTTGGAAGTATTTTGGAATTACTTGGAAATATTTGGAAGTACTTGAAAATGTTTGGAACTACTTGGAAATATTTGGTAGTACTTGGAAATATTTGGAAGTGCTTGGAAATATTTGGAATTACTTGGAAATATTTGGAAGTGCATGGATATATTTGGAAGTAAAAGTGGGAGTAGGTGTACAGCATATTAGGTCGCGGTTCACCCCTCGATTGAAAGTAATGGAAGGCAGCCCAGGGGTAATGAGGAAAGAAAAAAATAACACATGTCAGATAAGGTGTAATTTATCCTCCTTTCCTTTCAAACCGACATTTCCGAGGATTCTTCCCTTCGTCTTCAGGGTTTCAAGGGGTCAATGAAGGAAACAAATAAAATGCTTCCCTCCTCTCTCCACAGCAGTGTTTAAAACTTTTTTCTTCCTTAGCAGAAGTATAGAAAAACAATTTTTTTCTTCCTTTTCTTAATTAATAATAATGAAGAAAATGAAAAAAAATATTTTAAACAGTGCTGTGGTGAGAGGAGGGAAGCATTTATTTGTTTCCTTCATTGACCCTTGAAAACCTGAAGAAGGAGGAAAGAATCCTCCACAACGTCGATTTGAAAGGAAAGGAAGATGGATTCCAATAAATTACACCTTATTTGGATATGTGTTAATTTTCTCTTTCCTCGCTACCCCTGGGCTGCCTTCCATTACTTTTAATTATATTTATATAGTTTTTTAATTGTGATCAAAGAGTTTTTTCATCAATCACATGTATTCCAAGCTAATAAATTATTTTTCAATAAAATTAAAATTAACTCCTTTGTAATAAACATTTGAGAATCAAAAATCAAAAAGTTCTATTAAAAACACATTTATTTGTAAATGAAAGCTAGTAGTAATTCATATGAGTATTTTAACAATTTACCAGTTCTTATTATTAGAACAAACAAAAAATACAATAATTGTATAACTTTTAATTAAACATTTTCTAACATTGTTATTTTGTTAGATAACCAAGCAAGAAATTTGGAATTTTCTCTCGCACTAATTATAAAGACCCATGTACACTGTTGTAGACTTGTATGCTTTTATTCCTAGAGCTGTGGTAAGTAGCCATCTCTAGCAATTTCTTGGGAATGTAAATATCACCTAGAGTTCTCTAGCGGCCACTAACAAAATGCCCTAGCTATGCAACCCTAAAATCTACAAGCCTGATGAGTAGAACAGCTAGATGCTAGGGCAACACCTAGATTAATTTGATTTTATTCTTTCTGTATTTGCTAGAAATGAATTATTGAAGCAGAGAAAACAGATTTAGGTTAATAGGAATGTGGATACAGCTTTCAAACAAAAATACTTGAAACTTATTTCCCCTAGATCATACAGTGAAACGGCACGATTTAAAAAAATGACAAAAATTAGAGATTAAAGAAAAGTTGATTTATTTAAACATAAATGAGATGTACAATAGTGGAAATTATTAATTTACATTAGATATTCCTTATTTTTTAAAGATCGTGTTAATCAGATGGCGTCCTTCATATATAACCACACATTGTCTGAATGTTGTTTATTTCTTACCGAATTCGCTCTTTCAACTCATTTCTGGTTCTTGATGGGTTTTCCTGGAACACTTTGGACTTTAGATAACCCCAAAGGAAAAAGTCTGTAGCAGTCAAATCTGGTGAACTGGCAGGCCACGGAATGTGGCCATTTCTGCTGATGAGACGACCAGCGAATGCGAGTCTAAGCAATTCCATTGAAACATTGCCAGTAAGGGTACACCATCTTGCTGGAAGAGTGTTTCTTCATCTGGATAATATTCATCAATTCCAGGCAGACCAAAAGTGACCAACATGTCAGCATAACGTTCTGAATTTACTGTCACCGGCTAGCAAGATCTGAAATCGTGCCGTTTCACTGCCTCACCCTATATTTAAAAAGAAATATGATTAATTGCTAATGGGCTCAAAATTAAAAGGGGAGTTTTTTCGTAAATGATTATAAATTATTTTATTAAATATTAAATATAAGATGGAGTAGGTGTATGGTAAAGTCATGTGGATGGTCACATCAATTTGTTTTTCTTCTTTTTCATTAAAATAAAGAGTTTTTTTTTACAAAGTAAATCTTCTCATTAGTATTTCGAATACCAACCTCACCATAATAATGTTAGTTAAATTTAATTTAGAAATGGCCAATCTGATTATAAATGTGGTAAATTTTTATTTATATATTATTTAACAATTTTCATGTTTCAATTTTTTTTGTGCACCACCAAATGTTTAGGCCGCCACTGCCTGGTAGGATTTCTTTGATTGAATCCCCCCCCCTCCCCCTCTGCCTCCACCGCCGCAAGAACTGGGAGGATACTGGAGTTTACGTAGATGAAAGTTAGAAAACATTTCCCTTGGATCGAAGTTGTATGATAAAATTTCAATGACCCAGCTGACCATTCTTGTATTGATTGTTTTGATTTGTTTATGAAAAAGATTTGTTTGAATTATATAATTAAAAAACTTTAGTACATGTGATCCAATAATCAATCGGAGAAACAACACTGTATAACAAAACTTGGCTTACTTTAGAATCAAGAGTGGGTTGTTAGCTAAAACCAATTGACGAGAAAACTAACTCCGCCTGAAAATCTCATTGCGGATTCGTATAGGTGTGAGTGGGGCCAATTTGACCACAATTCCATGTGGGCAAACACAGATATTCGTGGAATGCGAAACAGCCAAGGCATTGCTGACAAGCCAGCCTCTCGTGCCCTTCTATTTACAATTGATAGAACCATCCGGAAAAGGAAATAGAAATCACCTTAATTTGCATGTAACCTTTTATCAAATAGTATAGGAACAAAAACTTGTAAATAATCTGAGAACAAATGATTGAAATTATTGGATAAATAATTCTTAGTTTCAATCGAAGTGAAAGGGAAACCAAAAAAGTTTAACAAATAAGAAATCTTTTAAGTTTAAAAAACTGCAGCATGAATATGTTTTAATAGTTAATCTTATTATTAAACGAACAATTCTTGTAGAATCGATTTCTCGAAAACGGCTCTAACGATTTTGCTAAAAATTGGTGTAAAGATAAGAGTAAATAAATATTTTATTTAATATGGATTTACTATGAGTTAAGGATACTGGGTCACTTATTTCACATTAAAATTAAAAAAAATTTTATATCTTTTAATTTTTTAATTTTAATGTGAAATAAGTGACCTAGTATCCTTAACTCATAGTAAATCCATATTAAATAAAATATTTATTTACTCTTATCTTTATTAAAGATTAATTTAGAATTCCGCGGAGTGAACTCGCGAGCAAATCCACTCAACGGAATTTTTAACAAATTATAAGTAAATTTGTTTTTCTAGTATATTTATACAAATCCGTTGAGTGGATTTGCTCGCGAGTTCACTCCGCGGAATTCTAAATTAATTTGTATCATCTCTCTATGTAAGAATAGACTTGTAAAAGGCGTCTGAATCGAGAGAGTAATATATAAGAACTTGAGATGCCATGTCCCTCTGGGTGGTCCGGGGTGGGGTATCATGCGGGCTATACGCGGATTGATACCGGGTAACATCCAGATGGACCATATCTTTTTTCGCTCTCTTGGTTCAGGATGGAGAATCAGCTGGACCTCAATGGTTCTTTTAAAACGGTAGTCTAGCTAAGTATTCTCTAAATTTCGCTTTATAAAAACATCTTTGAATTTCTCTTTGAATTTCTTAAGATTAATTTAATTAATTTATTAAAGATGTTTCACCTTGCACCAACACCACAATCTCTACTGATTAAAAATTGGTGTAATTATCATGTAGCAAAATGAATATTTTTATCGTTCATATCTCGTCTTAAGGAAAGTCGCAGAAATTTGAAACTTAGACTATCTAGAGGCTACAAGAAGTACCACAAGATTTTGGCTAAAATAGAGGTACTGAAAGTTGATGTATACGTACTTGAGAATGTACAAATAACGTAGATTTTAAATTACAATACCAATCATTTTTATTTTAATGAGTTATATTATTATTAAATTTTTTGGTAATGTCATTGGGATAATCATATGACCCTTTCGGATTGGACAGGTTTTTTTTACATATACTCATAAATAATATTCTCATCCATTTGAAAAGCAATATTATTTCAAACTTCATTAATAACATAATAATAATAAAACAATCGTTATATTATAAGAAAGTTAAGTAACTTTAGAGCAAAATAAATGGTTTCACTGAGGCAATAATAGTGATGTTCATCGCATTCTTAAGTATCAATGGTTTTATTTGATTATAAGGAAATACTTAGACTCTAAATTTAGTATTTTTACTTTACAAGATATTTTTTTGAGGGATGATACTACTAGCTACTATTTTTGTTTTTCTATCTTTTCTTTTATTGACCTCTATGTTCGGGAAACCCCAAACCTCCCTTTGTGGAACCCAGGTTGACAATCACTGGTCTAGACTCTAGAGGACTGTCCAACCCGCGGTCAGCAGGCTGTATGCGGCCCAGCTCTGCAATGAATGCAGCCCTACATAAATACATGAACTTATTTAAAACATTATATGTACTTACTAGAAATTGTATCTGATACAATTTTCTCTCATGATTTTTCTCTCTCTAAAATAAGTATTCTGAAAATCAACTGAAAAGTTTTCGGAAAATAAAAGTGATAATTTTACCTTTTGAATCTGGAACTAGATTTCAAGATTTTCGGGGAAAATAATCACCATTTTGATCTATTTTCGATAAGTAGAATTACAATTAGATACAGATTTGAATTTTTTTTTAATAATACTTATCTCTTTATTAGAATTTTATAATAATTACCTACCTAGAAACAAATATTACAGGCTTCAAAATATTCATGATATAATTTTTTATAAGTAGATATGTATTTACAAATACGAGAAGTTATTTTCAAAAATAAAATTTCCCAAATTTAAACTTAGAAGCTCACTAAGATGTAAAAAATAATCAAGTTCTTATTTTTAAATACCAATCTTCATCTTGTATTTAAATTTTATAAAATATTTATTATTTCAGTAATTAAAACTTCTACAATAATATCTCGAATATTGAAGATTTATATTTTTAAAGATATTAATTATTTAGTCAAAATGTCTGTTAGTGATTGTATGGTTGGGTAGTGTTTATTTTCAACCAATAAGATTAACTGTATAGAATTTATTACAATTAGATGAATATTTGTTATTTTATTTATTAAATATTTATTTAACAGCTTATTCCTCTAAACTTTTGATTTTTAATTAATGACGAAAAGTTAAGTGAAAATCACTTGACGCACACGTTTTATTTTTGAACACAATCTCAATCCAATTGAGATTTTCTTGAATACGTTTTTATTTTATCTGCAATTATTTTCCTTTCTGATATCTAATCAATTAACGGGATTCTTTTCACTTTGCTCTGTTTTTGCATTGAAATGCATTTATTTCATTTCGAGTCGAGCAACCAGCCAAGTGCTTAATATTTGTGTTTATAAGTGTCGCATTTTGTGTATTTCTTTTGACAACTGCTTTTTTGAAAATTGTTCAAACCTTCATAATAGACAAGGTAAACATTTAAATACAATTTTTAAAATCTTTTGGATAATTTAATGATTCCAAAAATAAAACACCTCATATCTAGATAATATTTTATTTTTGTTATTGTGGATATCATTATTCTACAGTATTAACTATATTTTTTGATTAACAAATAGTACCTGGGGCTATCGAGCGATGCACTGTAACCAAATTAAAAAAAAATAGAAATATATATAATATACGCCCACTGACCCCCCCCCCACACCCGAAACCACGCACCTGGCCCCCACCACTGCATCCTCACCGCCACCTCCACTCCGCCCCCACCCCCGGATCCCCACAACTGCACCCCACACATCCACCCCGCACCCAGTTTTTGCATCTCTAGCTTTCTAGTGGTCCACATATTATGTGTATATTTGTTTACTCGTACACCAATTTGCCCACATTCGTTCATATTGATAAAGATTATAAAAAATATATTATATATTATGGGAAAATAATAATAAAAAAAATAATCGTATAGGATCTGAAATAAAAACATAAAATTAAATAAGATTTGTTTCCAAGCTTTATAAAAAAAAGCCACTTCAACCACTTTATTTGTAAACACACCTGTTTTGTTATGAATCTACCTGTAGTGTTTAGACACCTGTTAATTAAAAACAAAAAAGAAATTCCTAATTTTAATATAATATAATATAATAATATTTGTTATAACCTATTAGTGGGTTTTAAAATTAAAAAACCAATTAATAAGTAAAAGATAATTGAAAAAAATGTAAACAAACTTTTTTATTGAGATTTTCATCAATAAATAATTACTTTAATTAAGAAAAGATCTATTAAGATTAAATTTGTCGAGGACCAGACGTGGCCAGATCGTTTTTTCATCCTCAAAACTTGTTAATAGAGTTGGTTTCATCAAAATCGGTAGAGCCGTTTTCAAAATAGAACTAAGATACAAATATATAAATATATATACAATTTTTCTCGTTTAATAAGAGTAGATTAATAGTATTAGTATATTTTATCTGCGGCCTGATAATTTTTTTTCTTCAAATGTGGCCCGAGTAAGCCAAAAAGTCACCCCTGCTCTAGAGTAAGATAATACTTTTTTTTTTTTAATTCTTTATTATTTTATTTTAGACATGTAAATAGTGATATCTGACTAATAATAAAGGAATAAACATATAAATATTTCAAATGACTTTGGATAAAGTTTAGCAACGATCAGTTGCAGTTTATTTCCGTTAGTTTTATTTCTTGCTGTTATTTTCTTCGATGATATTCTCGACATATCTCCATTTTTTTTCTTCCGGCATCTTGAGATAATAAATACAATTTTATGTACTTGAAATTAAGATGAATTACGGAAATCAAGTGGAAACTGAACAGGTGAACACAACGCACTATAAAGCAAACCAAACGCTCGGCCTGGCACTGTATTTTTGTGCTCGGTCTTTTCACCTTCTACTTTTCCTCTCTCTATTCCAACGCAAGAATATAGAACGCGCACACTTTACACGCATCTGTGCTCTTTCTTTCTCTTTCACTTCCGTTTCATTTTGACTTGAACATAGCCTTTTATAAGAAATTTTGTTTCGAAAAAAATATTCAAAATTCACTCGGTTCGAAAACCGACCTCTCTTTTATATAAAAATTGAAATAAAAATCTTAGCCCAACTGGAGTAATAGTAAGTAACCTAAGTGACAGATTCCTTAAGAAGATCTTTTTGCAATTTGATTGATGATGATCCTTTTTTTCTTTGCTCACTTAACAGACCACCTGTTTCAAAATTTCGTGTGTTGGCTACAAATGAAAATTTCAGACGTCCAATTTCACATTTCAAATAGCCTGATTTCATATCAATTGAAAGCAAATCTTTGCGAATCGCTACCGCATAAAGAAGAAAAAAATAAAGTTATTTGAGCGAGATAAAAATAATAAAGCCGTGTCATTCCCTATTCGATCCGATATTATAGACAGAGCCTCTTTTTAAAAAAGAAAATAAATATCGTTTCGAAAACATAAAAACAATATGTATACCTATATATATTGATAATATACAAAGAAGCGAAGAGAGATTAAAGTTGCAATCAAGTCCAAAAAGAAAAAGAAAACTATAAATTTCTAAATATATAAGCAATAGTTCTGTCAAGCACACAATTCTGTGTTAGTTTTAATAAATGATTGATTTATTGAAAATGAACTCAAATTTTTAAAATATCAAAACAATATTTCTGGCGTATGTCTGATAAAGAAAAGTAATTCCAACTTGTCAAAGTTTGCTATGTCTAATTTATTTAATTTTTATATCAGTGGCGGGAAGTTGGTGACTTTTCAACCAGGTGATGCTGTCCAAAAAAATACCTTTCATTTTTTGAAATTTTATTTGAATCTTCGCTTTTTTTCAAATTTCATCGAATACATTTTCGATATTTTTCAAATTTAACACTAGATTTTTAAAAAATATATTTTGGGACCTTTGCCCCAAACGGATACTGCTTTGTGTGAGTGAGGGTAGGAGTAAGAAATTAAATCTTGTGACTTAAACTCCAGTCTCTGAGATGGAAATCGACCATCCTCCACAATGAATCAGCCTGTCCTATAAGAAAATCTTAAATGTCTCCCATTCCTATTGCTATAAGCAAGCTATGACTTGTCTATTTCACCTTTGGTTATTTCCGATCTTATATATTGAGAGTTTTTAGAAATGGATTAGTCTAAAGATTCCCAAATCATCTTTATTTATTCCTTGTTTGTATTATTACTGTTTTAATATTTCTGCAAGGAGAACAATTTTTATTCGACTAAAACTTGTAAAAAAAAGTCATAGCTTGCGTATAGCAATAGAATTAGAAGAAATGTAATATTTTCTTATAGGACAGGCTGATTCATTGTGGAAGATGGTCGATTTCCATCTCAGAGACTGGAGTTGAAGTCAAAAGATTTAATTTCTGACTCCTAACCTCACTCACACAAAGCAGTATCCGTTTGGGGCGAAGGTCCCAAAAAATATCCTTAAAAAATCTAATATTAATTTTGAAAAATAAAAATGATGCCGTATTCGATGAAATTTACAAAAATTCAAGATTAAAATAAAATTTCAAAAAATAAAGGGAACTTTTTTGGACAGCATCCCCTGGTTGAAAAGTCACCAACCGCCACTGATATATATGTACAAGAGAGAGAGAGATGTATATGTTTGTTTGCATCAAGCAGAGAACAACCTCATTGATTTCACATTTACACTTAAGATTAAAACATCATCGGAATTTAGAGATGGGTTCCCAATATAATGTCGAAAAGCGTAATTATTTGTAACTTTCCTAAAAGCCATATATTTATTAGAGAATGAAATTATAAATCCATGTTCAATATCTATCCTAATCAGACTGTAGTATTTGTTACTTCTATATTCCAAGTATATTTAGGACTTATTGCTAATTTTAATAATATCTCGGGGACAAGATTTAGTTCACGGGCTTATTGTGAAATAATTACTAATTCATGATTTAATGATGTCTTGTTTTTGCCAAGAGCCATCATTATGGTGTACATATTAAACGTTTTATTACTCTCTTATCTAATCCTTCCACCCTCACGTATTCATTTCATAGCTCAGAATTTACGAGCATAACAATTAAATCTTTTTTTTTTAAATTTTATTTTACTGTATAGATTCTAAATTTGATTACTAGTTGTATAATGTAAAATAGAAGAAAAAGTAAAACTTTTTCAAGGCTTGTCAAACCTAAATATTTCCATCTCTTTTTGTTACGAATTTCTAGTTTTGAAATTAAAAAGAGAATAATTTTGATCTTAAATGAACTTTACGACCGTTTAAAACTCATTATAAAAGAAATTACCCCTAAAGCATTTTTTTATTCTCGCTAAAAGAATAATCGTTAACTGAAATTGTTGCACACCTGGTAAGATTTTTGTCTGACTTCTTCTAAGATCGCAGGGAGAATCTTCGGTTAATTTACGATCTCGACTTTAACTATAATTTTTAATACTCGGTCGATATTTCTTTTTTTTTTATAATTATCTTTGCAACAGCATCAAACTATTAATTATATGTTTTCCCTTTAGTGAGTAACAACTTACAATTAAATATAGGACAATTTCCGCTCTGTCTCGGTGATACCCTGGTCCCAGGTGCTAACTGGAATACTTTAATGAAGAGCTGAATACAAATTCATTGTCCACCATGTTGATAATCTTTCAAAGAGACGTGTTAATTAAACGAAGAGGATTTAAAATGGATTTATCATTGCCTCTGCCTCCTATCAGTGTGAGGACAGCAATTTCAAGTGGCAACAAAAACAAATAATTCACTAGCTTGCTCCCCTCTATCTATAGTAATTTACTGAAATATGTATATATATTTGGCAGTTTCTTTTTTACTTTGCACTTTTAAGGAGAATAGATAGCATTTTACTTTTCAGCGGGCCCCTGACTGGTCAAGAGGACCCCCATTTCTTAACATTGTTCTTAGCAAGCATTTACGTCGTAAACGTATAAATTACAGAAATCCTGATAAAATCTGATGAAAACGTAATTTTAGTGGTTTAACCTGGTTTCACCCCTTTAAATTTAAATATTTTAAACAAGGACCAGAAACCGAACCGAACCCACCTTTTTTGTGAACCTGAACTAGAACCCGAACCACTGTTTTCTTGAACCCGAACCAGAACTGAACTCACTATTTTCAGGTTAAAAAAACGGGTTTGCTGAACCAAAATTTTTCAACATCTGTATTACATCACAGTATAAATATAAACAACAGTTGCACTCCTCGACGGTACTCCGCCTCCTGGTTTACTTTGTCAGATATTTTGATAATAAGATTGAATAAAAATTTCTTTAAAAATAAATATAATTATTGATACGAATATTTATCATATAATAACTGTTTTGGTTTTAAATGTTTATTGTATCTATACTTATTATAATCGACATGCGCGACGAAGCTGGCGTGCTTTTTTGCAAGCTTTTATGAATTTAATTTTTAAAACCCTCTAATAGTTCATGCCAAATAAAATTTTTTTAAATTAGTAAATTAAAATTTTTATTTTAAAATTCACTACGGCAGCCACCGGTCAGGAAGATGACCGCCGAAGACGGGCTTCGCAGCTGGTGTGTATATAATAGAATAAATATTATTTTCTTCCTAATTAGCAGACAGTTTTTTGTTTACTATGCCCAAGCACTATTTTTTTTTTATTTCAGATATATAATTTTTATATTATTCATTTTGCTAGACAAAGTATAGTAGTTTGAATATTACATATATGTTTGTTATTTGTATAAATAGATAAAAAAATATAATTTAGAAAAATTCATTTGCTGCACCCTACTTCAAGAGAGAAAATACTAATCGTATATAATTTTCATATAAAAGGCCGAATTTCTAATTTTGTACAGAATAATACGTGTTTACAGTTGGTCACATTACCAACTGAAGTATTGTAGTTTGTAATGCGATCAGTTCACTATTTTTTTTTTTTATTATTTATTTATTGTCACCGGGAACAAAGCCCATTTAGACAGCACATCAGTAAAGTGTTAGTAGGGTTAGCGGGGGAGCCGAGCTTTAGCCGGTAGAAATTTTATATGCTGGCCAGGATCGAACCCCGGTCTTCCGCTCCAACATCGTCATCATCGATGCCGAAGCGGGGTCAGCGCGTTAGTCAGCTCGGCCAACCCGAATCCCCCAGCTCACTATTAAAACAAAAAGAAAACATTCAATCTAGTAATTTACCCATGAAAGAGATAAAATATTTATAATTAAAAAGACTGACGATGAAGGTCAAACTTTCGAAACTATAAATTATATATTCATGTTTATATTTGTTATACACATTGTATATGTTTATTTGCATCAAGCAGAGGACAACCTTATTGATTTCTCTTTATGAATCAACAACTCTACTACTCTCAGTAAATCAAAATCTTTTCATTTAATGTAAATATTAATTTTCTATCAATCACATCATTATTAATATAATTATAAAATTTATTCTTAATAAAATTTTTTATATTTCTAATTAAAAAACGTACATAGAAAATGACTACTATTTTTTACTAAAGTATAATTTTAAATTCTAATTAAGGAAATGATTAAATAAAAAAGTTTGTAATTGAAAAAATACAAATTTAACTATTAATGAGTAGCAGTTTGAGTGAAGTTGACTATGTCAAGTGCAGAGTTAGAACTAACTTGCTAAATCGGTAGTTAAACCAAAAACATTCAAGTCAAAGGAAGAGGTGAACTTTTGGAGGGGGCTGGCCAACCAATCCACGCAGATTCCTTTTCTCCTTCGAGGTTCATTATTTGACAAAGCGTAACTGTTCCCTACCATCTAATAATACTTAATATCTGGGACCTCAAATCGGATTCTCTGCTCAATCATTGGTGGCACACTTCATTCATTATAACCTGGGTTATTGAACTCTAATTGAATCCAGCAACTCTTCCTGTATTGATCTTACTTTGACAATGCAATTTCCAACTATTCAAATTCAACTTAACCAAATTTCAATTTATTTTAGTCTAGTTTTCTCGAAGGTTTTTTTCCTCAAACATTGATTGTAATGGCTAAATTAAATTAATTAGGATATATCTTTATTGGTCAATGGCTTAACATCAAAATAAGAGAATGGATCGGAACACTATACTTTTTTTTAAGAAACTAATTGTTATCAAACCTACATCGCTTGTTTATTATTCACTAAAAAGCAAAAAAAAACCGGCCACTTTATAATTTTTAGATAAAAATGAATAATAAAATATTTCCATATTTTGACTAGATAGGTAATTAAAAAAATTATTTTAAAAGCTAAAATGCTCTTTAATTTCTTCTGGCTTAATAAATATGATGTTAAAAATCAGGAAATTGTAACAGGTATCTATTAAAATAAAAAATACATGATTACTTAAAAAAATGTCTCTTTATGTCTCGTATAAGAGCTTTTATACGATGAACGTACCGTATGAACAGTTTCGACGACAAAGAATAAATGATAGATTTTCATTAAATTCATTTTTTTCAACATAATTATTAAGTTCCCATGAATTAATTGAAAGTATTAACATTTTAAATTATGTCTATTATTATTCAATATATTTTGGTTTGGTTATTTTATAAAAAAATTTATTTTATTAAAAAAAAAAAAAATTATCAAGTGTCCAGTTTTTTGTGCTGTTGAGTGTATTTATTCTTAACAAAATACTAGAATATAATTTTCGTGTTCGGAACTTAATTTGAAGTGTAGTTAAGGACAGTGGTGTCATGGTACCAGAACGCTGTTCCTGCGCTCGTTTTGGAAACATATATTTCCAAAATTTTCCGTGGAATAACCCCCAGATCTCCCAAGCCCTCGGAAATTTCAGCGTTCCGGCAGTGCTAAATTTACGATGACACCCCTGGTTAGGAAGGGTGCAAATATGCTAAGTCGGTTCCTATAAATAGTTAAAGACTTCTATAAAAAAGGCGTAAAAAGCCTATCTTTGGCTTCTTCTAACTTGCGAGGATATAAGCAATAGGAATATGAAATTTTGTAATTCAGTTAAGCTTATGGACCAGTTTTGTGGGTAAAAAATTCAACCATGTACAGGTTTCCAGTGCGAAGTTACAAAGGCTTGACGCCAAAATGGGGCGAGTTGCTTCCTATAAAACAGGGGTGGCCAACCACGCGGCCCGCCAATACATACGAAAATTCAATATTTTACTCTGCATAAGAAAAATATTTAATTATAAAATATAAATAAATAACTGTACTAATTAAAATCCTCGAAATGTAGTCTGAATTTGAACTTGTTTTGACGTTGGTGCGCCTGTATTTAGGCAACAAATTGAGCGCAGAAGATTGAAAGCTGCGTAAGAGCTAGGCGAGTTCAGTCGTTGATGAAATGCTCCAGAGCTTTAGCCATGGAAGCCATCAAGTATGTATTAAAGGATAATTTTTACATAAGTTTTAAATAGGTAGAGGATAGAAAAGAATTTACCATATAAACATACGAGTATTCCCGATTTGCTATGTGATTTTGGTTTTTACTTTATCCACTGCAGGTTGCGGTCCGCCGAGATTTAAAAAAAAATTTAATATTAATTAATTATTTTAAAGTAATTCGATAATATTAACGCTTTTAAACAAAAATTATTACTTTAGCGAAAACAAAAAGGGAAAAATAATTTTTTTGATCAAAATATTGCTTGTGTAGAAACCAGAGAAATTTTTCGAATTTTAAGAAAAATTACTGATTTTTTCATTATTTTATTACAATCAGAAAATTTTTTGCCGAACCACGGAATCTTTTTAATTCAAGAATAATGATTAGTAGTAGTATACAAATATAAAATAATAAAAAATCAAGTTCAAAAATGTATATTTTTAATGATTTTCTTATGTTTGTATGGACTTTCTCGTATTAAACCCCAAATGTAATCTCCCATCATATTCTTGTTGTACTTCCCTTGGTAACATCGTTCAAAGTTCATCACATCTTTGTAAAACGCTCTCCTTGCTCTTCTGAGTAGCCATCTTTAAATTGGTCCAGGTGAGCATGTAGCATATGAAGTTTATGGGACTTCTCGTAAAATCAATTAAAATCTTCAAAACTTATCGACATAAAACAGACAAAAGCAAACTTTAAAAGCTAAGAATGGGTATTTTGGTGTTTTTCGATGCCTAGCATCAGAATTTATGCAGAAACTCAGAAAAAAAAGGTTTTTTGTTCACCTGTGTAATTTTTCCAAGAGGTCTGCCAAACTAGAAGCAACAGTAAAGGAAATTTTACTAAAAATAATCGCTCTAGAATGTTACAGGTGAAATTAAATAACACTATTAAACAACAAGTTTTCCCGTACACCTAACAATGATTCTAGTAGAATTTTATACGGTGATTATCATGCAATTTTCCGATTTTTTACAACAGGTCAGAATTTTGAGATATTATCGGTCAAAATGACGAAAAAGGCCATTTTGACCTATTTCGGTTCCCATTAAATATTAAACAGCAATATATGAAATCAAAATATTTTATTGACGTAATAGAAAACAGCTTCCTCTTTGATTTTCAAATTACCACTTGTTTTTAGATCAATTAGAACTCGAGTTATAACTAAAAAACTAAAACTACGTGATTACAAAGTCTAATAAATATAGGTAAAAACAAAAGGTCTTAGTTTTTTAGTTATAACTCTAGTTCAAATTGAGCTAAAAGAAAGTGGTAATTTGAAAATCAAAGAGGAAGCTGTTTTCTATTATGTCAACAAAATATTTTGGTTTCAAATATTGCTGTTTAATATTTAATGGGACTCGGAAATAGTTCAAAATGGCGTTTTTCATAATTTTAACCTATAATATCTCAAAACTCTGACGCGTTGTAAAAAATCGGGAAATTGCATGATAATTGGCTCTACTGGTGTTTGTTTAAGGGGGAAATTTTTGTTTAATTTTTGTCGAGCAGTGTAATAAGGTACAATGGTTACAATGACATTTGCGCATGCTTTGCCACCTGGATTAAAATAGATACGACAGAATTTTTACGTTTAATCGTATAAAAGACCCTTCTATGGTTGTGAGATATTCATTGCTTGTTATTTTCCTAATCCGATACGAGAATATTCTCCAAGCACTGATTTATTTAAAAAGGAGCTCAAATTGCCGAGAGAAATCCGAGCAGAGATGTGGAGAATCATTAAAATGTGATTAAATGGAACCAAAGGGAGAGAAGATCTTAAGCCTCCAATATTCAGCATAAATTACTTAATACAGAAGTTTTGATACTATATTTGGTGGGGATAAAAAGAGCTAGGCGGGCTTAAAGCGGCCTCTAAAATGCTGCCAACCTGCCTTTAGCAATTGCTAGTAATTATTTTTTAAATGGTCACTGAAGAAAGCCTGCCCATAAAATGTTTTCTACTTTCTTTGTTTTTCTCGCATCCATTTATCTCGGGCCACCCTCGCTCGTCCTCAGCTCCTCTTGCCGTCCCCCTTATCTGCCTTCGCAGATGTTAATCTTGTCCCATGTTATATTTCTTCTAATTTCAACTAGAGCTAATTCACATAAAGTACGGGGTCGAATGAGGTGGAGACAGTTAGTTTTTCTCTGAATGCATTTTAAATTAAAAATGTTGTAACACCTTTACATAAGATAACCAAAATCCCTGGATAAAGTTTGGAAGGCGATGGGGTCGATGCATATAATTAACCAACGAGTTCAGCTTAACAATATTAACAAAAGAGGATGACTGCGAAATTATTAGTAGGACCATTTCATGCTGATATTCTATACTCAATTTGAAACAAACGGAACTTAAGTGAATATTCAAATGAATTTAATACAATGCCCAAATTAATTTATTAGCCTAGATCATAAGTAATAGATACATTTTACAAATGAGAACGAAGTTAGTTATATAAAATATAATTAAATTAAAAAAAATTAAGAGAGAAAAAGCTAACAATAAACAACAAGATATTTGAATAATAAATGCATTTTATTTTAAATAAATAGTTGATCAACCTTTAGAGATACAAGAAGTTACACGAAGAAAGAGTAACATCTATAAATCATCTAAGATTTTCCCATCATAGTGAGAAAAAAAATAATAACTCATCTTTTTTTTTTATAGGAAACTTTTATAGTAAATTCCAATTTTCTTGTTTTTTTTTTTTTTTTGTTAGAAAATTTTATAATTTTAATTTTCTAAGTGCCCCCTTTAAGCCCCCATTTTGTGCCAATTAGCAATTAATAATATCTCCTTTTATATATAGTATAAGTCTCTGCTATTGTAAATATCAGCTTTATTCGATTTCTGATTGAAAATGTTATTGTTTTAAATTATTTTTGAACCTTCCACACCAATTTTGTTGCCCAAAAAAATAGTGACTCTCATTTTTATTCTAGAACCTGTTTATAGTAAATTTCATTTTTCATGGTCTTTTAGTTTCAAAATTGTATTATTAATTTTTTATGAACCTGCCCCACTTAATTTTTGGTTTGATTTCAACCAAATTCTAACCAGCTCTTAAATCGCAATGAAAAAAGTTTGGTTGAGTTTTTTCCAAGGGTCTAGATTTTTATGTTTTGATAAATGACAATTTCTTCGGCTTCAATCGATTTTAGACACTATAAGTCACGGTCCGAATCTGAAAAACAAAATTTGCCTACCAGTTTTACCCCATTTCCTAACGATCTAAGATCTGGTGTGCTGCAAAAAAAAAAAATTAACGGACCCCTTTATGTACATATATATGTGTAATTGTGTAGAAAATGTGAGTTTTTGCTTTATCTTTATAGGATATCTCGAAAAAACAAAGCAAGAACATTTTTTTCTCTGCATTACTTCTCCAAACTAAAATGACTAATTAGCGATCAAATCATTAATGAAAAAAAAATCGCCAAGGTTATTCTCTATAGCAGGGTTATTCAACCCATGGCCCGTGGGCCAAATGCGGCCCAGCACTGTAATGAGTGTGGTCCAACATAAAATTATAAACTTCCTTAAAACAATGAAATTTATTTTTAGAGATATATTTATTCCTTTTTTCGAAATATGAAAGTACATTTATACAATCCCTACTAGGACAATGTTTCAAACTATATAGTTACTATATAGTTTGAAACATTATGCTACTAGGATAAGTTAAGCTTTTTTCAATAAAAAAAATAATAAAGTTTCTAATATTTAAAAATTATTCTTCTTCTCTTATTTTCATTTTCTAAAATATTTATTATTTCAGTAATTTTCATGCTAAGACACTAACCAAGTCTATAATTATCATTCTAGTAAACGAGGAGTCAAGGAATTGGGGTTTTCTAGAACAATCACAATTTATTGATAATTTCTCCCCTGGACTACAACTTGTCAGAACTTGTCTCTTATATCTTTGCACGTTCTTACATGTCAATAGATAATGAATGGTCAGGGATTATTATATCCGCGACGCTTTTAAAAAATAAATTATCATTCCTCATATCCTTCTTTAATCCCATTCGATTTAAACCAGGACTGTCCAACCCGTGGCCCAATATAAAGTCATAAAATTCCTTAAAACATTGAGATTTATATGTAGATACTGGAAAACACACAACAATTTGGCCTGATAATTTTTTTTCTCTAAAATAAGAAATCTGAAAATCTACTGTGAAGTTTTCGAAAAATAAAAGTGCTAATTTTAAATTTTGAATCTGGAAATAGATTTCAAGATTTCCGAAAAAATAATCATCATTTTGGTCTATTTTCGACTCTATTTTCATTAGAAATAAATTTTATACTTGCAAACTTTCTGATTGAATGTTCTAGAACAACAATCAGATAGCAATCTGAAAGAAAAATTGAATATTGTCTCTTTATTAGAATTTTATATTAATTACCTATCTACCCAGGAAAAATATAAACAAATACTAATATCTACATAATATCACTTTTTATAAGTATGTAGGTATTTATTTACATATAAGAAAAACTATTTTCAAGTATAAAATTTATACATAAAGTGAAATTAGAAGATATGAGATAAAAAATAATACAATTCTAATCTATCTTTTTTGAATGACAAATAACAATAGAATAATAATATTTTATCCGCAGTCCGAGACATTTTTTTCTTCTTCAAATGTCGCCCGTGTAAGCCAAAAAGGTTGGACACCCCTGCTCTATAGGATGTATATATGTATTTTCACTGTAGTTGATTTCATTTGTTTCCATTTAAAATCTGCAAATGATCCACTTCGCAGCTAGTAGATTTCCTATATATTAAAATTAAATTAAATTTTAAATTTGTTAAAAAAAGAAAAACATGTTAACAGTATCACTTAAAATAATTAAATAATTTAATTAAAACAGATAAAAAAATTATATAAACATAAAGAGAGTTTTTAATTTGACAAAAATTGGATGATCCCCGCTCCACAGCAGCCTCTCTCGGAAATAATAATAGTAATAATAAAGTGCGGGTGTGTAATGAAAAATCGAATTAAAAGTAGGGGGAGGTGAAAGTAGGGGGCGGGGGCTGGCGAAAGGGACGATCGGAAAATGAAATTCTGGTCACAAGCTGAGCCTGAGAGCCTCCTTTCCAATCTCTTGCGGCTTGGCTGTAATTTTCCTAAATAAAAACATTCGCCAAGATGTTTTCAATAGCAATAGAGTCACGAAGGCACCCCGCAGAGCAAACAGGAGGGCGAGCACTCTCCGGAACTTACCACAAAAGCTACCCTTATTAGAACAATCTGTGCCTTTTAAAAAGATTCTATTTCCTTTTTATGCCAAATATTTCGATTTATGTTCAGACAAAGAACTTGTTCATTTTTTTGCTCATCGCTTCGTAATTTCTTCAGATAGAACTGACAGGCTTTTGATAAATAAATATCAATATTGTATAAAAAAATAATCTGAAAACGTTTATTTGAAATTCAAACGTTTCGGGATTTATCAATGGAAATTTAAAAAAAAAATTGAAAAAATGCTTGCTTTAATCTTTTTATGAACGCGAAAAAGATATAATAAATAAATTATTATTAATTCACAATATTGATGCCACTGTTAAGCCAACCAATTCACTCTATTCATTTTTACTTTACCATACAGGATATGGTCAAGTATACTAATAGTGCATGGAAAAAGTGGTTGTTTTGCTTCGTTTTTTCGAAATATCTCAAAAATGACTGAAACTAATGTATTTTGATTAAAATAATTGGACGAAACCATGGTCTACAAAAAAGCCCTAAAAAAAGTGAACATCGAAAAAAGTTTATTTTTCGAGATATTAATTATTTTAATTAAAACAGGAATAGCAGGAAATTGGACAATAAATAAAAAAACAGAGTTTTTATTAAATGGGCCAGACGTTTCGTCGATTTATTTCGACTTCTTCAGTGGCCCATTTTATCACTCTTTGTCAAAAGACAATTCCACTATGCGACGAAACATCTTTAATCTTTTTTATTATAACTACAATATATTATTGGTCCCAATTATTCAACAACCTTGAACCTTTTTTTCTCCTTTCAACAATTAAAAAATCAAAATCCTTATAAAAATACTTCAAGTTATTTTTATTTTTAAACAGACAAAGCACTTACAATTGAAACTAAATATCTATATACGTCTGGCCCATTTAATAAATGCTCTGTTTTTTAAAATTATTGGATAAAAAATACTTGGTAGGTTTAATATTTAGAAAAACGAATTTATTTTTGGAGAGTCTTTAATCTCGATTTATATATTTCTTAATGTGAAACCTACCAAGTATTTTTATCCAGTAATTTTTTTAAAATGTTTCACCAAGTACCAACACCAAATTCCTTAAAAACTCTGTTTTTTATTTATTGTCCAATTCCCTGCTATTCCTGTTTTAATTAATACTTATTATGAATGCGAGTGATTTACGTTAGTACGTTAATTAGTACGCTAGTCTGTGCGTTACCAAATTTTGTGTACGCTCTAGCTCAAAAACTACTCTGAATATCAAAATGTTATTTCCTTCTGGGCCAAAATTGGGGGGGGGGGTCAAAAAATAAAACTGTCAATATAAGTTATAGACCCTTTAATCGTTTGTACGAAATTTTGCATATGCACCCTATATAACCTTATGAAAATCATTCACTATGTGAAATTGATAGTAACCCAAAATAGGGTGGTGGGGGTTAAAAATATTTTCAAAAAAAATCGAAGAAAGCTGATATTTCTAATAAAATAGTCTCATAATTAAAAGGAGATATTATTAATTGATAATGGACCCAAAATTAAGAGGGGGGGGGTTCTTTTGTAAATAATTATAAATTATTTTAATTCAATATTAAATATAAGAAAGGACCCAGGTGTATAGTAAAGTCATGTGGATGGCCACATCAGTTTATTTCATAATTAAAAGATAGAAATCTTCTCTTAAATCAATATAATTTAGTTTACAAAATTGATTGCATAGATTGGAACGGGACATATATAGGACAAACAAAACAGTATTTAAAATCTAGAACTTACGGACATAAATATTCAATTAGAACTGCAAATTTCGAATGTACCATGCTATCTAGCCAATCCACTAACCGTAGACACAATTTAGATAAAGAGCGGAATTTAGAAAAAATATTAATTTTCGAAATGATCGAAATTTTAATCAACAAAAATTCAATTAACAAAATGTCAGATATTTGGCTTGTTTTTCTAATATTTATTAGAAATGTTTAGTAAAAAAATCATAAATATTAATTTTTTTATTCAAAGTAATTACATCTCAGAGACAATCTCTGCTATTATTTATTTCCAAAAATATACAATTAAAGGGACACGTATTGAAAGGGACAATTCAAATAGCTCACTAAATAAAGTGTAGTATCGGAACGACAATATTTTTGTTTTCTGGCTACCCCAAAGTACATACATTGACATCTTAATTCACACTCCTATCATTTCAAGGATGCCGGTGAAGTGCATATGTTTGTAATCGTGTACCAAATTATTTTTTTGGACCTTCTTTAGAAACGTTTTTCCAGTACTGTAAACTATTAATTAAACAGTTTAGCGTTGTTTATAATTGGTAATATACACGCAGATACGAGAAAAAAAAAGATCAGTAAACTTTTATTTAGAATTGTAGATTTTCTGGTCACCTTTTTAATTTGTGTTTGATAGTTATGAAAGAGACACAACAAACGGTTATGAAAGGGACGTCCATTTCATGACTAGTATTTCATAAAAAATTGTTATTGTTTCTTTTTATTATATAGAAAAAACAATTATTTTTAAAACAGAATTATCACTATTAAAAAAACTATGATTGTTTTAGTTTTTAATTATATGAAAGGTAAATGTTTATTATCCATGTTAATAATCTTTTAAGATGAAACATTTAAGTCCAATATGTTATTAATTAGATTTAAAGATGTGATTTTAAACTAAAGATTAATTATATATATATGTGCTTCTTAATATTTAGTATGTGTGTAGCAAAGTTTACGGATATTTCTTTATATTAACGCGCTGTCCCTTTAATAAATGATCGTGTCCCTTTCAATACAATCCATTTTTGAAAGAGACAAAGTACATCTTTTTTTAATGCGAAAATATAGTACTAAGAACAACTGAATGTGTTTTATATAATGCCAAATCTTAATTTTGCAGGTAAAATAATATAATACTAGTGAGGAAATGGAAACTTTTTTGGCTGAACTTGGACATAAATCAATTCATTTATGGGACTAGTCGAATCTTTAAAGATATTCTCCTTGCTAGAATAATCCTGGAGAATAAGTAGAAACATAGCAGAAGGTATGATTATCTCGAGAGATATTCTTCGTTTTCTTGACTTGATAAAAGACTTGGAAAAAAGTTCGTTTTTACTTGGTGAAAGTTGTAAGTAGAATAATCTCAAAGTCAAATTCCAGTCGCCTACTCTTGCGATCGCATTATTTTAAATAAAATTGTTTATTTAGTATTTCTCGATACAGCTCAAGTGACTTCATTTGGTAGAGAACATTTCCGGATAAGAACTAAGCGGATCCGCACAGGCGGATGTTTCATCTTCCTCTAGGGTTGATTTATACTCTAATCTGTCGATCGGTGAACGCCATAAGGATAACTGCTGTCTCACTCAAGATATATATCTGCACATTGCGGCATGTTTCGCGTGTGGGGGTGGAACCCCGGGGCGCATCCAGGGGCCCCTCCCTGATGGATGAGAGCGGCTCGTCGTGTGTCAGGGCCGAAAGGGGGCTCCGCCCCCTGGCATCCATCAGCCCAGCCGCCCCCATTTATATTACATCCTATTCAAACGTTCAAAAATGCTACCCAAATATCTCTCCTCTTTCCTTTTGATATTAATCTTTATAGAGGATACAAGGCTTCGATTGAATCGCCAGATATCATATCCATGAGATTAAATCATTTCGAAAAAAAGGCCAAAATCAGGGCTGTGAAGTCGGAGTCGGGAAAAATGTGTCGGCTCCGACCCCGACCCCGGGATTTCTCTCTTTTTGTTTTCAACAGAAAATGTTTTCAAGTTGTGGCACTCAAACTTATTTTCTACGGCTAGTTAGAATTAAAAAAATAAATAAATAAAATATAACAATTCAAGTAATGATGGATAGAAATAGACCTTTATGAGGACACTAGGGTTCGATTCCCGAATAGGTAAAAACAACCCTTCTGGCATATAATTAAAATTAATCCATTCCATCTCGAATCTAAAAGATGACAACCTCTTGAAATTTTCTTTAAAAAAATATACCGGCAAATTGTTAGTCGGACGCCCAGGGGTTCCATACCTACTAATATAGAAAAAGTTTTCTATTTGTTCTGTGTTAAAATTTGAAAATAAAATAATATGTACTAATCTAAAAATGTAATGAAATTGTAACTTGAAAATTTGCAAAATTATGTTCATAAAATGTCAATTTTAGATGATAATTCACATTTAATCTCTCTTATTGGCTAAAATTTAACTAAATCGAATAAACTTAAAGAGACAATTTGTAGAAAATTAGTAGAAATTTTGATTTTCTACAAAAAGGTCCTTTGAATAAAATCTCTCCTATTAATGGTTTTCAAGATAGAGGAGTTTAAAGATTTATCAACATAAAAATTCTATTCCAGATCCAGTGCTTGATTGAATGAAAAGGAAAAGTGGAATTTTCATTCCTCGGGTCACATCGGTTAAAAACCGAGAATCACAACGCAATAGAAATCAATGTAAAATATAAATTTATATGTCCATGATGCGAATGCATGTAGAAAATATTAAATGATCAGACAATTTAAGCGACATGTTTCGTTACATTTCTTAGATGGGTGGCCCCTAAGTAAAAAATTACAATAGTTAATAGACAATAGTATTTGGCAGATTTTCAGTAACATCCCCTCAAGAGCTAAAAGGGGTAGCTACAATTAGTAAAATATTTCTCATTAATGAATGGTTACAGGATGATTCTAGAACAATTTCAATACATCAACTTATAAATAGGTATGGTATGAATTAATTTTTATGATCAACCCTTTATCATCCACTAAAGGGGTGACTACCCTTATTTTAAAATTTCGCTAAAAATAATTTCTGTTATATTCTAGAGAAATTCCAAATCACTAAGTATGAATATGACCTGAAATAAGTTTTCTGATCGCACTTCATCCCCTAATTTAAAATTTCACTAAAAAATAATTTCTTCTATATTCTAGGGCAATTCCAAATCACCAAGTATCAATTCGTCTCGACTCCTATTTTTGGAGTAATTTTCAAGTAATCTAGAAGAAATGTTTCAAGGGAGCATCCTGATGAAATTTTTTGATTAAAATTTTTCAATCTAGGTGGTTTCAGCTTAAACTTTTCTTTAGATAAATATCAAGATAAGTTTAAAATTTTTCTTTGCTCCCTTCTTACACGATTTAAATTAATTTCCTCTTTCGTGCTACAAATCTCAACCTTTTTTTAAAAAAATTTAATATCTGATCATGGTTAAACATTAATCGCTTTTATCATATAAAAACTGACTGAATAGTATTGCTTAATTTTTATTAAGAAAAATTTACTAAAATACTATTATATATTAGGTACATATTTTGTTTAAAATTGGAATTAACGAGATTTTTTTGTCTGTTCTACAAACATTACATTCTAAGTGAACTAACTTTTCTATTATTATTATTCAATATTTCTTCCAACAGAGAGAGAGACATTTCAAATACCACAATACCTCCCATAGTCCGGGCTATCGGTTCCATCGACAATTTGTATCATTGTGTATTTTCAAAATCTTTATTTGCTTATACTTGGTTTATCATTCCTTTTTAAGGTAACTATTTTTTCAGAATGTTTCAAATTTCCTTTGATAATCGGAGAATTTCACCAGAAACATTTGGATATTTAATAAATGTTTCTAGAATCTTATATTATTAAATAAACAATTTTTGTATCTGTACATATTAGTATAGAATCGGTTTCTCGAAAAAAATGCTATAACATTTTCGATGAAATTGAAAATATAACATTATTTTAACAAAATGAAGCTCTGATTAATTTTTGGTATACCTGGTCCACAAACATTAGTACTTTATTAATGTACCATTTTAGTTTTTTCTAAATATCTTGAAAATGGCTTAACTAATTTTGATCAAATTTAAAATTACTATTTAAGTACCTTGAGGACCTCAAAAAAGGTTATATAAAGTTTTTAGTAAAATTACATTTTAAAGTACTTTATTCTACTATAAGCAAGTACTTTTTTTAAATTCTTTAAAATTTATTCATTTGATCGGTTTAATATAGCTCATTTGACCCTGCGTTAGTAAGAATGGATAGGATTCTCTCAGTTAAATGCTAAATTGTGGAAATTTTACAAGTAACTATAGCAACTGCGTTATTAACATATCCGTTACCTTTGCTGATGATCGACTAAACATCACTAATAGCTATCGATTCTCATCTAATATTTGAGGAATAACCATTCTACATTGCATTTTTAAAGTTTCGATTATTATTATTATTGGTAACCTGTGCTGAAGAAATGGAAGAATCTAGTTAAAAAAATAGATTTCACTTTTCGAAAAAAAAATTATAGGTTTTTTGAATTAAACTAATTAGTAACAGGTGTTTGAATAAAAATGAGTCGTGTGGTTGTATCAAAATAAAACAAGTGGATGGTTAATTAAACAAAAACAAACAAATTACCAAGCGAAACTCGAACCTCCGGGTACTATTTTATAAAATATTTGTAGTTATTTATTTGAGATTTTATTCATATTTTATAAAAATCTATTTCAACTGAAATATATTAAAACAATAAATATTTTTGTACTGTACTAGTTATTTGTGAATTAATATAGGCTTTTTATTTTTTTAAATGCCTATCGCTTGTTTGAATAACAGTGTAAGATTTTCGTAATTAAAATTTTCTGACATTTCTTAAATTCCAAAAAAAATTCAAACTTTTCTCTCTCTCTCTTTTGTTTTTCGTGTGGGTTGATTTTTCCAATATCTTCCTCCTTGATGATGCGTAACAGGTAAAGGATATCTCAACATTCTATTTAGTTTTCTCTCTACCAAAAAGCAGAGCTTAAAATTCATTACATAATCCGACAGATCATACATAGAGACAAAATAATTCCATAAATATTCAATCACGTTCGTTGCGAGCCGTCCTATCAAAAGAGGAGCCCGGGCGGGCGGGGGTGTGGGGGTGGGGGTGGAGCTCAACCCGACTTGATTTATTTTCTAAATTACATCACGTAGCAACGCACCATGTGCGCCTGTTTGAGTGCGAGTTTGTGTCAAGCTGCATAGGTTGGGGCTATTGCAAAGATAGGCCAGAAAATATTTCGGCAACATTACGGACATAACAGTCCTGGGTGGGGTTGAGCGATTGGTCACATGACCAACGCACTTTCCGCCCCTACCTATACAAAATCAAGAGACAAAACCAAGCTGTTGGATTTGTTCCAATTGAAATTTGAAAACGTTTTATCTTTTGCCCAAGGTGCTTGCTTAACTTAGCTACTTGAAAAATCGCAATGATGTCGATGTATTGTCACAATCTCAAAATTTCCTAAATTAGAATCTGCTTTTATTAATTAATATAAATTTCTATTATTGTAAGAGTTCGTGGCTGTGATGAAACTGTACTAGATGAAGGAGGAGGTATCAGCCAAAGATGGAATCACTGGGTTCAATAAAACACCTTTAATGAGACGTTTCGGCCTCGAATTTTATTTGGCCATCTTCAGTCAATTAGGAGTTATACACAAAATGCGGTACACATATGTGATCGAACCAAGCCTTGTCAAAAATAAAAATTTCTTTTAGCTTCATGCGAATTTATAACGTGCCTGGACTTTCATTCTGAAACTTTTGGGTCCAGTCACGTTATAAATTCGCATGAAGCTAAAAGAAATTTTTATTTTTGACAAGCTTGGTTCGATCACATATGTGTATAGCATTTTGTGTATAACTCCTAATTGACTGATGATGGCCAAATAAAATTCAGGCCGAAACGTCTTATTAAAAGTGTTTTATTGAACCCAGTGATTCCATCTTTGGCTGATACCTCCTCCTTTCATCTAGTAAATTTCTATTAGTTTTAGTTTTTGAGAAGATTCTATTAGTAAGGCGATTCTTTGGGGGAATCCTATAAAGTTATCTCCTTTCAACTTACATAATTCAAATTTAGAGTCGACTTTTTACTGTTGGAAACAACGGCAAATTCGAACCAGTGCATTCGCCGAGGGTAAACCGCAATTGGAATTAGGTGTACATATCTTTGGAATTATGTGGATTTCTTTTGGAATTAATTAGATAATGCCCCTTCATCTATTGTCTTCTACTTGGAAATGAAAGTGTTAGTGGAAGAAGGTGTACTCGATATTAGGTCGCGGTGACCCCTCGGCTTTCGTCAACTCTTTTATCCCTATGACCTCCAGAGACTGGAACTCGCTTCCAGCTACCATCTTCTCCGCGACTTATAACCTTCAGTTGTTTAAGACCCGCACCCAGAGATAGCTCCTACCCAGCCTATAAAATCCCCCCTTCTTCCTCTTTTCACGATGGAGTGGTCAACCCAGGACTTCAGGGGATGCACCTTTTTGGTGTAACTCCTTCTCTTATCAATTTCATTAAAAAAAATGTTTAAGCCTAATCCACATAAGCTCACGGGGAAGTGAATCTTCTCTAGCCGTAGATATTATTTGTAGATAAAGGCCAAAATGTGTAACCCCCTTAAAAAAATTACACTACAGAGACATTATATAATTATTAAGCTTAAAGAATATATTTTAAGCAACAAAATGTTAATATCTGCTTGATCCAGTACATAAACTGTAACTATGTCTAATTATAATTGAACAATTTATATTTAAGTTCATTAATAATTACTAGGGCAGCTCTAGTGTGCCGAATTTTGAAAAAGTTTTCATTTTTTTTTATTATCTAATATGCGGCTGAGCGATTCTTTCATTAGAATAGAATCTATGAAAATAACTAAAAAGAGTGCGAATAGAATGATCTCTTTCTTTAGAACTAAGGTGTATTGTAAGGATGACAAATACAAGTTAAAACCTCTTTCAGACTAATTAGAGATTAATTTCTTAGTGTCTATTATTCTAGGAATGGCCTTTTGCACTCTGACCAAAACGATACTCGTTATAAAAAGAGAGAATATTCAATTTCACTTATGCCCTTGCCATACAATAGACTTTTATTATAAATTTCTTTATGGTATAAACAAAACAACTTGCTGGGTAAACAGGATATTGAATTGACTGGAAAAAAATCACATATTAAATAAACTGATGTGGCCATCCACATGACTTTACTACACGCCTGGTCTCTCTTATATTTAATATTTAATAAAATAATTTTTAATTATTTACGAATGTACATTGCTCCAAATCGCCCTAAATTTTGGAGGTACACGTTTCAAGCAAAGCTATCAAAGATAACGCCTCCTCGTAAGAAAGTTTGGGCATTGAATGGCTAAGAAATGTCAAGAACCGAATGATTTCCTTTCAATAAAATATAATTAATTCTGAAATATGTCAAAGAAATAAATTTGTTTCCTACCGAAAATACCTATAATATTTTCATTCTAAAACTAAACTTTAGTATCATGATATTTTTTGTAGAATATAAATATAAATTACCTGGTTTAATTTGAATTGACCACAAGAATCTAACAAAACTACATGCCGCAACTGAACCTCAATTCCAATTAAATTAAATAGGCCGACAGTAGAGGCAACTTATGTTCTGATCTACAACATCCCATGTTTATTTCGGATGAATTTCGTGAACGAATCGATCCTCGCTCAACACTTGGAGGCAGACAGCTAATTTGGCTAATGCTTAGCAAGCAGCTAATAAAGGTAATGGCAGGTGTTTGACATTGTGTAGCCTGTGTAAAGTCCAGGACATTCAATTGCGGACTAGGACTAGGGACGACAAAGCCAAGGACTAACTGCATTTGCTACTCCTGGACTTCAGCCCTTTCTGCTCCGACCCTTTACAACCCTCTCCTTTAACAAATGCACATCGCACCCTCTCTCTCTTCATTTCAAAATAAATTCCTTCTCTGCTCGTTCAAATTAGATCAGACTTGCAATTTATATAACAATTGAATTGACATGACAACTTACCAGGGATTCATAGAATTGTTTGAATAGTGTATTAAAAAAATATTATTAAACAAATAGAACGTTTATACATAAAGAGAAATCAAAGAGATTGTCTATATATAAAACTAGCTGTTGCCCGTCGCTTCTCTCCGGGCAACACTTTGCCCCTGGTGGGGAGCGTCTCGTTCCGGGCCGAAAGACAAATAATAAATAATAATGAATTGTTTATTTATATATTACTTTTTTATTAAACATTGAAGAAAGTCGTGAGGGCGGCACGCCCTCTGTAGCTTGGCTCTCCGAGCGGGTTGCCCTGGCGGGCAACGTTTCGAGACGGCCGAAAGTTTTAATAAAATTATTTCTATTCACTGGTTTACTGTTTAAAATTAGGCAATTGAATTATTAAGATAGCTAGTTCAATAAATTGTTATTTATTGAAGATGGAGTGGTACAACTTAATGGTCAATTAATGGAAAGGCTGCATAAAGATAAAGAAAACAAAGTGAAAGTTTTTTTGCCAAGGGTAGAAGAATTTTTCTATATTGAAGGAGACAATAAAAGAGTGTGTCTTCTGCTGGAATTATAAATTTTATTTATAACAAAACTATAGTCTCGTTTAATTCCAGCAGAAGATACATTCTTTTATTGTCTCATTCAATAAAGAAAACAACTAATTCCGAATAAATGGAATTAAATTGGTATTGAATTTTTAACGTTTCGATTATTATTAGTAACTATTGCTGACGACATTGAGAATATTAATTATTTTAAGTTCTAAACATTTTTTAAATAGTTTAATCAATTCTAAAATACAGTTTTTGAAATTTAATTATTTTGAAAGAAATTTAAAAAATGTTTAGAACTTAAAATAATTCAAATTAAATTAAAACAAATTAAGATTCTAGGTAAATTGCATTTTCGGAAAATTTCGAGTTCATTCAAGAAGAATTTAAACTTAAAGTTTCCTTATGAGAAATGGAAATTACAAAAAAATCGGCAATAGAATCAGCCAACCACAGATCTTTATTTAATTCAACCCCAATTTCACTCCCTTAGAGGTGGATTTTCGTAAAATCACTTATTAGCTGACATATATATATACGCCCTATAAAAAACTTCTATTCAAAATTTCAAGTCAGTAGGTCTAGTAGTTTTGGAGATATCGAATTGAGTCAGTGAGTGGTATTTCGCTTATATATATTTTTAACCAACTTCAAAAAAGGAGGTTCTCTATTCGACTGAATTTTTTTTTTTTTGTGTCTATGTTACCTCATATCTCCGCCAATTGTGAACCGATTTTGATAAATTTTTTGCATTGGGTTCAGTGAGCTTCCGATTGGTCCCATTTTTTTTTTATTGGTATTAGACCTTTTTTGTTTTGTTAGGTTTGTTCAGGCCTAACTTCTTTGTTTATGAACCGATTTCGATGATTCTTTTTTTATTGGAAAGGGGATATCTTAGGGATGGTTCCATATTAATTTGGTCAAGTTCTGATGATATGATCACTATTAATATCATCTCTAAAAAGAGAAAAATAAAAATAATTTTTAAGAAAAAAATAAAACCGGCTTCAAAAATTAAATCCAACAAATAAAATAATTATTATCTTATTTAGTTACAACTAAACGACGAAATATTAACATGAAATTACTTTTTGAAGTCGATACCAAATAAACTATACCTATAAGCGAGCATACCCTCCAAACATATACTAAGTAAGATCCGTCGAGTGCGATTCATAAAAGGTATATGTTTGGCACCGACTTCAAAAAGTAATTTCATGTTAATATTTCGTCGTTTAGTTGTAACTAAATAAGATAATGATTATTTTATACCTTTTAGTGTATTTTATTTGTTGCATTTAATTTTTTGAAGTCGGTTTTATTTTTTTATTAAAAATTATTTTTATATATAGAAGATATAAAAATGTATATATGTATAATTAATTTGTTTGAGGATATAGTTTTTAGGTTCTTTTTAATTAGAAATATTTTATCTTTTATTTCTCTTGGGGTCAATTACCGATTGAATATTGAAAATTCGTTCTGTTGTCATAGCAAACTAGAGGCCCATAAACCATTAGCCAGAGGACTACCCCATTGATTTCTCTGTATGAATCAACAACTCTGCTACTCTCGGTAAAACAAAATCTTTTCCATTAGAACGTTTATATATTAGTACCTGGAGGACGGATTTTTTTTGTTTGTTATTTAATCAACCACTTGTTTTATTTTGATTCAACCACATGATTCACATTTATTTGACCACCTGTTAATAATTAGTTTAATTAAAAAACAGCAAAATAATATAGAATTCAATTTTGCTAAGATAATAGGTTGTTTACTTTGTGAATTCATTTCTTGAAGAAGAAAGGAGTGTCCTACTTTTACCGGTCTGTACAGTTCCATTTATGCAGCTTTCCTACTTCCTCTTCATTATGGGTGTGACCAGATGGAAATATATAACTCATGCTAATGGAAGAATATCGTTTATCTGATAAGATTAACTTCTCTCTAAAGAGCATTATATCAGCGTGTAGTCATTTTCAAATACATATATTATATCTTTACAGAATATTTTAAAATTATAATTACTTATAATAAATATTAGTTATTATCTCTCACAAGATACATTTTTGCGATATTTAATACGTATAATTTATTTGAAATGTTGGGCAAATAACATAGTATATGGTATATGCACACGATGCTAAATGGAAATAGAGGGCGCTCATTTTTATCAACCACCTTTCATCGTGGCGTGATTTATTTACAGAATTTGCCTGTTCTTATTTATGCAAATGAGATTATGAGGTTGATTTTAAAAAAACAACTTGAAAGTGGTGTTATTTATTTTCACGAGTTCTTATTCTTAGGGAAAGTTTCTTAGAGAGTGGTTACGTCAATCTCAATGGGACCGGAAGAATAAGAGAGCATTTCTTTTACAACAGGACAGTGAAACGAGCTCAGCTAATTAGATAATTGACCTGCAATGCATGCCATCGTGCTCTATTTAAATATCGACCCTTTCTACTACATACTTATTCTCATAACCGGTAAGGGTCGTTTTTATTTTATAAGAATTTCGTTTAGAAAATAAATTGCCATATTAACTAAGTTTTATTTATGACATTTTATTACATGGGAGAAATTAATGAAAGAATGGACAACATACAATGGCATCCGGAGGGGGGAGGGGGCAAGGAGGGGACTTTTGATTTTTTGAAGTGTTTCAGATGGGAAATATTGTTTTTAACCTACTTCAAAAAACGGAGGAGGTTATCAATTCGTCGGAATCTTTTTTTTTTATGTATGTTCAGCGAGAACTTTTCACCATATCAACTGATTTCGATGATTTTTTTTTATTGGAAAGGGGATACCTTAGGGATAGCTCCATATTAATTTAGTCAGGTTCTGATCATTTGATCAATCACAAAATAACTTGGCCGACACACTGTCGTATGCTAGGACACAAACTTGAAATTTATAAATTATTTGTATTTATTTTTTCTGGAATCAAAAATTATAATAAAATTTTAATCGTATTATTATGTTAGGGAAGGTTGGGTTTTCGTGGAGTCAAATAAAATATGTTTTTATCATTAGCTGTGACGTACCCTCTCTCTCTCTCTCTTGATGAACACATTACGCCCTACTACAATGAATTGGTTTGGTTAAAGCTTCCTAAGAAGAGAGACTATATTCTAGGAACTTTTCTTTTCAATTTATTTAAAATCAAGTCCCCTGAATACTTGTATAATAAATTTTTGTTTAAAAACTTTACTTTACGAAAATCCGATCTAATCTAAAAAAAAAAAAAAAAAATCTCCACCCAAGGAAAGTACAAAAAATTGTATCATTAAATGTTTGATCATTTGCAATGGAAATATATGAAGTGAAACAAGACTCTCGTTTAAAACCCAATTTTCGAAGCTTTCATGTTTAATTGTTCTGTGAACAATTCGTCGGGATGCTCTTGACTTTCCTGAAAAGCGGTATGATAATTTTCTCACGCTTTGTCGGTTCTCATATGATCGGGCCTTTTGAAATCTCCATCTTGTTGATCCCTAGGGTTTGAACAATTCCCGTCATTTAGAACAATTGCTGTTTTCTCTCTAATGGCCTCTCTCTGTGGGTGTTTGCCTGGGTGGCGTCACTCAATCCCTCAAGATCTCTCTAATTTATCACAGGGCCAAATTCCTTCTCTCAAACAGGACAGGGCTTTTCATATTTTACCACTTAATCCCAGCCTTTATATATATGTTATTTCAGACACTTAGTGGGTCTTTGATTTGGACCTCTACATAGAATTACAATTCAAGATTGATTTTTAGAACAAATACCTCTAAAGGACATTAACACATTTGGTTTATGAAAACGATTCATAAGCACCTCTTTAGTAATATCTGAAGACAATTAATACTGACCAAAGCGTCGTTTACAAAAAAACGTTCCATTTATCATAAATGTTTATTAGTGGATGTTTCTTAGAGGGAAATCAATGAGTTTGTCCTCTGCTTGATTCAAGGTTTCTCGAAAATGGCTCTAACGATTTAGCTAAAAATTGGTGAACTTTTCAAGTCTCATGAGTTATAGATTTTAATCCGATTGAAATAAAGGAAGGGGTGTGTGAATTAGTCATGTCCCAAAATAAATATTTTAATTTTTCATATCACGTCTTCGGTAAGTCGCAGAGCCTTGAAATTTGAAACTTAAGCTATCTAGAGGCAAAAAGTTACCGAGCATCGCTCACTGCTCCAGGCACTATTGTATTATAAGAAAAAAATATTTATTGATTATATTTAAAATATTTAAAAAATACAAATCTTTTACAATACAATCTAGAACACGTTTATTTTAAACCAAACGTTTCGGGAGAATTTCTCGCTATTTTAATGGTAAAATTTTCAAAAAAAGAAAAAAGCTGTTTCTTCTAAAAAAGTGTTGCTTTCTGAATTTTAGAGGAAGCAACTTTTTTTTCCTTTTTTGATCATTTTACTATTGAAAAAGGGAAACAATCAGCAAAGAAATACTTATGTCCCTTCGCCCCTAGTGAGGAGCTGTTATATACAGTACAAATATTCACTTTTACACTACTATATGGTAATTATAAATAAATCTTTAAATCAAATCAAATTTTTAAATTTTCCTTTAAAAATTATATGAAAAAAAGCAAAATTTCTTCCCTACTTATTATATTTACCCTGAGGCGTGAACCGCGATTGGAATTAGGTGTACACGTCTTTGGAATTATTTTAGTATTTTAGTATTTAAAGTACTGGAATTTTTTGGAAATGAATGTGGAAGCAGAAGTAAGTGTACTCGATATTAGTTCGCGGTTCAACTCTCGATTTACCCATTAAGCTCGGCCAGCTTCCTCAGAGTATTGAATTCACTAAAAAAATTTCATTTTGACTAACAAAATGCCAAATTAACAAAATTGTCTGTGGAGTCTTGCAAAAGTTTTCACTTTTATCTCCAATTTGTTTGTTTTTATCATTTCTTTTAAATAGTTTCACAAATTTCTTTCTTAAATGTAATAAAAAAAATTTGAGAAAATGTGAATGTTTAAATACTACGCTGTTTGTAGTTTCGGTGAATTAATCATTTAAAATTATAAATATCGAAATCTGATATTCATTTCGATTTAATATTTCTTTACCTAGGATCAAAGGCCGTTCCTAGAATAATAGAAATTACGAAATTAGTCTCTATTATTCTGTAACAGATCTAGACTTGAATTTGGCATCCTTTCAATGCTTCAGTTCTAATGGAAGGGATATGATTCTATCAGCACCCTTTTTAGTCATTTTCCTTGATTAGATTCTAATGAAAGAATCGCTCAACCGTACATTATTAAATAACGGATTTCCGCGAAAATTTGTTGAGGCTAGAAACGACCTCAGAAGTGATTAATAATAAACATAAATATAACATAAATTGTTTAATTCTGCCTATATTATAAATACATCGTCTTAAAATTTCAATAAAATCATTCAAAACATGATGTTTTCTGCATTTTTGAACCAGAAGTTCTAAAGCTAGAAACCCCAAAATTTGATTAGTTTCGAGAAAATATGGTGACGTGTTGATTGAACACCACAAGCCTTTCACTTACCTCACATTAACAACAATTCAAAATTAAAATAAAATAATTAAAAGCAATATTAAATGTTGAATAAAATAAAAATAAATTTATTTATTTGGATTTGGATTTCAAATTAAAAAAAAATGGCCACATAACAGCGGCCCTCGTTTGAGGCATGATTCAGATCGTGAGAACTTTCAGCTTCAAACAAGCACCGCTGAGACATTCGGGATGAACTCATGTTCTTTAGGATTCGAAGATTTTTATTCAAACTTAAATAATTTTTCTCACAAAGATAGGATTTCTATCAAAATTATATTAAAAAAAGAACATATGATACTGAAAATTTTAAAAAATGGTTAGAGCCGTTATTCAAGAAATAATAAAAAAATCTAAAATAATAATAAATTGTTTATATCTATTGATTCTACTAATACCTGAAGGTAATTTTCAGATATTTGAATTTGTGGGCATTCAAATATTTTCAAAATTAAAATACAGTAAAAACCTTCAAATCTGAATCCCGGAAATCCGAAATGCCGGGAAATCCGAACAAGTTTTTTTGACAAAGTTAAGGTTTTATCACTTGGTACATTGCAAAACTGTTCAATTTTGACATGATTTTTTTCCAGTCACTGATTGTTGCTTTACTGTGTTTTCGTTTGCTTGCCATAATTTAAAATCAAAACATTAATCAACACCGTTCACTTAATTAAAAACTCAACAATTACAAAATTGAAATCCGAACTGGCTACACCCCCAATTAGTTCGGATTTGAGGGGTTTCACTGTACCAAGTTCTAGTTTGTCAACAAAGAAAAGTAGTTTATACAATTTCTTGTATATAGTCTATATCTTCTGTCTATTATGAACAGATAAACACTTAGTTAAATTACAATACCTACCAACAACACAAATATGATGTACTAGACCAGTGTTCCTCAACCTTTATCATCCCGGGTAACCCTTTTTTTTGAGATAATTTATGTAACTCTTCGTTCAGTAGCACACCCAGATTTGCTTTTTTGGGAGGGGGGGTGTCGTATTACATATTACATGTTATGAACAAGGTACGTCCCTGCCTTTGTTACAAAAACTTTAAATAAGATATAATTTTGCATTTATTCAAACAAAAAGATCCCCCTAGTTGTGAACCCGGGTTAATGTTCGAATTTTAGCATTGACTCGCGGAACCCCTAAAGCGTTTGAGTGGAACCCTACGGTTTTGCGGAACACAGCCTGAAGAACTCTGCCTTATAGAACTACGGCTGGTTAAAATTTGATTTAGAACATACATGTAATATCTATTTAGTAATGAAAACAGCACACAATCAATATTAATTGTTATTTTGATAACCAAAAGTAAGGTACAACACGATAAGTCAAGATTGACTCTCGCACACTAAAAGATATACTTAGAAATGGTGATGCATATAGTTTCAATATTTGTTTTTTTAATTTTATGAAATTAACAACTAATTTTATTATTTCAAAAATAAACTGCAACGGATCGTTGCTAAACTTTATCCAAATTCATTTGAAATATTAATATGTTCTAGAGTAAAGTACTTTAAAATATAATTTTACTAAAAACTTTATTTAACCTTTTTTGTGGTCCCCAAGGTACTTAATTAGGATATTAAATTTCATCAAAATTGGTTAAGTCATTTTCAAGATATTTAGAAAAAACTAAAAAAGTACCCAAATAAAGTACTAATGTTTGTGGGCCGATATGTACCAAAAACTAATCAGCGCTTCATTTTGTTAAACTAATGGTAGGTTTTCAATTTCATTTCAATCGGTGCAACGGTGTGGAAAAAATCGTGGGCCAAAAAAGCGATAACATACATACATCCATACATCCATACATCCATCCATACGCACGCACTAAATGAAAAAATCGCCCTTTTTGGCCTCTCGACGAGACCCCATGTAATTTTTGACAAAACCGTCACGTGTTAAAATTCAACCTATATGAATACTACAATTTGTGACTTTAATTGAGTCCATGGGTTCCGTAGTCTTTACCTGAGGACCCTTTGAAGCCACGCTTGCCCCGAGAGCGATTGCAATACTTTATCCATGCTTTGCATTGGATAAAGTAAAAAAAATTATTTCTTATAATGTTCCAGAGTTGTCGACAAGTGATTCTATAGATTACTTTTCCAAAAGAAACCTCATTATTTATAATGAACACAATTTAATGTACTCAGAAAAATACATGGTTTTATTAAAAATCTATAAAGTATCCGTAATTGATATTTATTTTAGTTCGTTATAAATTTAAGAGACAATTAAATTTTTCCATTTTTTTTCATTATATTTAGTGAAATTATTTATTTTGCTTGCTAAGCTTACGTCACTAAAAATCATTAATGCAAAGGAACTCTCTAAAAAGTAAATAAGGGACCAGGATGGAACCAGTGGAAGGCCAATGCTGCCAAATCGTAGATTTTTAAAAATATTTTATTTTATTAGGATTCCGTTAAAAAAGTCAAACGGAAACCTATATATCCTAGAATGTCCGTTAGAACATGGGGTTTCCAATCTTTTCAGAGTCGCGGCGCCTTTTTTCAATTAAAAATTTTCCATGGCGCCCTACCCTAATTAAAAGTACCTATGTCTAATCGTAAATGAGAGATAGAAATAAATAATAAATACATTTTTAGCTTCTCGCTTTGTTTTTTATCTAGGCCAAATGTCTTGCTTCAATTAAGTATGAATCTACGCGGCGCACCTGTGAAAAGGCCGCGGCGCACAGTTTGGGAACCTCGGTGTTAGAAAATTGTAGCTCGTAAACTAAATACGAGTAGGATAAAACCATGAAATTCAGAAGTGATTTGCTTTCATCCTCCCTCAAATAAAAAATCGTATTAAAATTTTTATCTGTTGTTTTGGGGAGGGTAAAATTTTGTATGTCGTCAAAATGTATGTTGGGTAAAAAATATAAATAAATATATTCTTTCTATCATAAATTTTGAGGTGACCTTGTAAAGATAACTTTCAGTGCCTGCAGCACCGAGCGATGCTCGGTAACTTTTTGCCTCTAAATAGATTAAGTTTCAAATTTCAAGGCTCTACGACTTACCGAAGACGATATATGAATCACTAAAATATTTATATTACTACACTCCTAATTTACACCCCCTTCCTTTATTTCAATCGGATTAAATTCTATACACGACTAATAACTCATGACACTTGATAAGTACAACAATTTAAAAAAAAATCGTTAGTGCTGTTTTTGAGAAAATAAAAAAAAAATCTTTCATCTAAATGTACACTTACGGTGTTCCGATTTCAACGAAAATCTTGCTGTACCCCTTCTAGCCTATTTCGAGCTTAAGTTTCGAATTTCGTAGCTCTGAGATTTATGGTTGCGAAACGCAGAGGGGTACATTCTTACGTACGTAAACATCACCTTCCAGTACTTCTATTTTAGCCAAAATCTGGTAGTACTTCTTGTAGCTTTTAGATATCTTAAGTTTCAAATTTCAAGACTCTCCGATTTACCGAAGTCGAGATATGAACGATTAAAATATTTATTTTACGACATGACTAATTTACACCCCCTTCCTTTATTTCAATCGGATTAAAATTTATGCACTACTAATAACTTATTAGACTTGATAAATACACCAAATTTTAGCGAAATCGTTAGAGTAGTTTTCGAGAAAACGATTCTATATATATACAAGTATTGCTCATTTAATAATATAAGATAAGATAAGATTAGAAACAAGCATGAATTTTTTAAATACATTTTACGGGCGAGATCCACCATTTTCGGGTTATTTTTGTACATGTGGGCTTTTAGAAACGACTTAACTGGAAAAATTACAAAAATTCAATCAACTAAAAATAAGGACGAATTTGATGTCAGGTATTTTAGGAGTTATAATGGACGGAACCCTCGCTCGGTAAGTTGGATTGCCAACTCGCGCGTGGCAGGCTTATTTTCCTTAATGAGGTATGTAACCGTGGTCGAAATTGGTTCAAAAAGTTAAATACACTCTTAAATAAAAAATTCGATTTAACGATTTACTTATGAAGATATTTAATCCCAGTTAACTACTTTAGTATCAAATCGGCAAAATTATATATCTATACACATATTCATGTTTTGTTAATTTATTCCTCTATCGCGACTCTAGTTCGAGGAGTTATTTTTCAAAACAACTTCTTGAAACTAATCTGAATGGTAATTAGGAGGTATCTGCAGTATTTATTATTAAAGCCACACTGTGTGCATGGATATGGAATCGAAGCACAAACTTATGACTTAAGTTTAGAGAGTATTGAGAATAAAACCACTATTTCAATTTTCTCTCTGAAAAATTATTTTCAAAATTGTATTTTTACATTTGATTGTGGTTTCTCGGCCTAGTGAAAAAAAACGTTACGCGAATGATCAATTAATTTATACAAAGTTACTAATAAAGCTGTTGAAGCTTTTATTTTTGTGATTAATTTTAATTTTTATTTAAATTACATAATTAATTACAATTATTTATTGAACGCGAACAAACAATACAATATAACTACGACGTTTCGATCGACCTATTCTGCGATCGTTCTCAAGTATGAGCACCCTCTCCGATTATAGGTTAACTGAGTTAATCACGTGTCGGTCAGGCTTATATAGAATCCATGTACAGTCCAGTCAAAAAACCAACAGGTCATGAGGTCGTCAGTGTGTCGGTCAGGCTTATATAGAGTCCATGTACAGTCCAGTGAAAAAACCAACACACTGACGACCTCATGACCTGTTGGTTTTTTGACTGGACTGTACATGGACTCTATATAAGCCGAGACCGACACGTGACTTAGCTCAGTTAACCTATAATCGGATATAACTTGAGAACGATTGCAGAATCGAAACGTCGTAGTCATATTGTATTGTTTGTTCGTGTTCGATAAATAATTATAATTAATTATGTCTGATTTAAATAAAAATTCAAATTTTTATAAAAATTTGTTGTATCGTTTTTTGTTTGGTATCCATTTGGGATAAAATTCCCCTTCCTGATTACAATCCCACTTGCAGGCACAATTAAGTTGAAGGAATTTGTGCTATTCTCCTTGTGTAATTAAAAATAGATTTATTTTTCACATTTCAATTCATGGACCTACCTGATCACTAGCAGATATCGATTTAGTTCACTCTTGATAGCTAGCAAGTACTGTACTAAATTACTCAAGACTGCAATAGCATTGGAATGTTATATAAAGACCACTGCACACGTGGCTTTTTCCTCTACATATTTTTGGGATAGGAGCTCTGGTTTGCAATTTGGAGGCCTGTTGTGATCGAAATGACGTCACTGCTGGCTGTCTTTCTGGCTGCTTGCTTGATTTAAAAGATAGGACATCTGCCATTTTCCCGCTTCGTCCTGGGATGATTTTGAGTGGGAGCAAGTAGACAAAAAAATATTAAAACAAACCTCGTGTTCCGCGGCCATAAGAATTGAGATTCCTTTCTCACTGTCACATTCTTATCATTTATAGTATATTCGAGAAGAAACCGAGTTGGCTGAGAGTGGAGAGAATGAGATCTCTGGGCAGGGGACTTAAGTTCACTGTATGTTTAAATTTATTTACAAATAACATATACACACACGTGAACATATAAAAAAGTTAGGAAACGCAGTGTTGGTTTATATTGAAACATATTTTTAATTAGAGTTGGAGTTGGTGGTGTTTCACAGTAAAAAACACCGCCATCTCCAACTCATTATAATTTAATATAAAAAATTATTATGAAAAAATTATTTTTTTATTACTAAACGGATAAGTTTTAAATGGAGATAAATAAAAAGTAGCAACGTTGGTTGCTAGACTTTAAACATAATCTTGTAAAACATTAATAAAATATAAATGTGTTCTGGTAAGGGAACGACTACACACATTTGACCCAACTTTCCTTTCCTATTATTTATTTATAGAAAAATACTGCCCTGCGGGTTGGGCGTAGAATAGACCCGCAGTAGGTAATCCCTGCTTGTCTTAAGAGGTGACTAATAAGGAAAGGGTGGATGGGACTCTTTAGACTTGATCGGCTACCCTAAACAAATTAGGAGTGAAACAAATGACCTAGTAAATAGTTCATAGTACCTAAATAATAATTTCCCAAAAAAATATTTTTACTTATTTTTTATTAGGAGTGAAGCCCCTTTAGGCGCTTGAGAGCCAAACTTGACCCTTCTGCGGCAGCTTCTGCATTCTGGTTGACGACTTTTGTTGTTGACCTTCCCTCTGGACCCGTTAATTCGAACGAGGCGCGGTATAGGAACTAGATAGCCTTTACTTCCATAGATTGAGCTAAGGCAGAGGTGTTTGGTAATGAGCTAATGAGACACCTTAGGAGCTGCACGCCGCGGGGGCTAGCTCTTAAACCCTCTAAAATTGTCCACTAGGGCAAAAAAGACCATTATTATATAACACTAGCTGCAGAAGGCGTGCATTGAGCACGCCTTCTGCGAGTAAGCGCCTCCGGGCTGGATGTCCTGACGAGCAGCGTCTCGAGACAGCCAAAAATCTGTTTGAAATATTACTCCCTTCCAAAGCACGCCTTACTCACTGAAGCTCTCCGGAATTTTCTTAATATTTAATGTAATTCTTGTTGATGAGACACTGGACACAAAAGAGTGCGGACAGACAGAAAACAGACAGACAGACATGCATTTTGTTGAAAGTGTTTTCTTTAATAACTTTGCTTGAATCGTGTGCATCCAAAAATTTGAGGCGATTTGGACCAAAACCTTAATATATATATATATATATATATATATATATATATATATATATATATATATATATATATATATATATATATATATAGATTTAGATAGATTAGATTAGATAGATTAACTTAATCCAGTAGCTGGATAATCTTTGATAGTTATTTGACATCTCTCACTCTCTCTCAAGAAGCACTATCGATTATTAAGCTCTTTCCTTCTCTAATGACTAAATGACCTTATTCAGAGTTAGAAAAATGAATGACTCTAATAGTATTGTTTGGAAACGTGTTCTGGCTTATTGATGCCCCCCAAGAGCTTTTTTGCGCCCCTCCTATTCCACCTCCCATTGATGCAATTCAACATCAGCTTTTAACCTGAAACAACCGGATTTTGATTCGGCCAACTTGAATCAGTCCATTGGGCACCATCATGATTATTTCACATTTTAATCTGTTCTATTTAATTGTTACACGCCCGATTGATTACATGTTTTATCTTTTTTTACTTCATTAACTATTTTTCAAACAAACCACTGGTGATTTAATCGAATTTATTAATCATTTAGAAATAATTTTACTCAAATAATGTTTACATTTTTTTAAACTCAAATCTGCTGAGTATGTGGATAGCTAGTATGGTCATTTTTTGGTTTTTATTAATTAGGATGTGATACTCCTTTAATAATCTTTCATTCCAGAAAAAATGGGGCAACATTCAGAGCATATAAAATTTCAAATCACCGAGTTAAAATTTCTAAAAAAATCAATCAACCCTCTGAAAGTTCCAAAGATTGTCTTTAATTAAATCCAATCTGTTATGGATAATCTTTATTATATGATATATGTCGGATGGATCCATCTCACAGGGTAGCCGATTGATCCGGATTGATTTTTTGCACTCGGGCGTCTATATAACCCTTCTGACATCTAATAAAAGCTACAGCTCGTATTTAGCAGAAGACAATCTTTAGAACTTTCAGGAGAGTGGGTCGAGATGACGTCACATCATTGAAAAGACTTAAAAAAAATATATATATATTATCCTTTTTAACAAAATTTTCAAGAGATTTTTTTTCACTTTTTAAGGATATATAAGTATGAATATTAATAACAATGTTGAAATATATTTTTCATCTAAAAAGAGAGATGTCTGTCAGCTCCAGCTGTTTTTTCTTATAAACCTCAAATTGAATATATTAGTTGTTATTTATAACAATATCTTCTGCTTCTTTTCTATATGTGGTTTTGGTTGATTTTAAATTTTCTATTACAATTATAGTTCGTCTTATTAATCAGGGTTAGTTTTAACAAGTACGGAATATTTTAAAAATGTTAACAAGGGTCGTACTTGTGGGTACCCTCTGAATATCACTACTGCGTATTTGACATATATATAAAAATAACACTAAACAACTTTGGAATGGATAACTGCCATTCGAAGAGTGCTGGGTTGGTTTCCAAATCGATTTAGTTGCAAAGAGTTTGATTCGCTCTGGGATGGACCAAGAAACAAAGTTTGAGCAAATGAGAATGCATCTGCTTTTAGATATAGCTGTTAGCTATAAAAAATAACAATAATTTTTAGGAAAAAAAACCGACTTCAAAACAATAATAAGAACTGAAAAATAAAATAAAATTCACTACACAGTATAAAATAATTATCTAAGCCCTACAGATAAAATGTTTTTAATAAATAAATAAATAAATTTAGTTACAACATAAAATCACTATTTGAAGTCGGTGTCAAACATGTACATTTTATGAATCGCACTCGACGGATCGTACTTACCTAGTAGGTTTGGTGGGTAATGAAAAAAAATCGCGTAAGCTCGCTTGTATAGTTTGTTTGGCACCGACTTCAAAAAGTGATTTCATGTAAAAACTTCGACGTTTAGTTATAACTAAATTAGATAATTATTTTATACTGTGTAGTGCATTTTATTTTATTTTTCAGTTCTTATTATTTTTTGAAGTCGTTTTTTTTCTAAAAATTATTTTATAATTGGTTTAGTTTAGAGAAGTTTCAAATCAAATATTATGAATTCATGTTTTAACTGTTACGATATGTTTAAAATAGTTAACTCTGATGAAGACAATTCAGTTTTATATTATTTGTTAAATTAAAAATTAAATTAACTTTTGATGTACTTTTTTTAAAACTATTTCTTTGGTGATAATTTAATTATTTTTCGTGTTAATTGACACCTACTAGCCAGCCTTGCCACTTGTTGAAATCTTCTCTTTTCTCGAGTTCTCTATTTTCTATCCTTTGGTTAACTTTAATCATTGATTTCTGTTATTTTCTTCTAATTAACTCAAGAATTTTCGAGAAGTTTACATCAAGAAAGTATCTTAGTCCCTGATTGAGCCCTCGGAGGGACGTCGTCGTCGCCGTCGCCGACTCGACGGTCGGGGCCAGGGAAGGGTTCTTTTGTTGCCAAACTTTTTTCTAATTAAATTTTAATCTATGCACCATGGGAAATGGGAAGGTGGCTATTGCTTGGGGAATTGATTTCCCTCGGTATTTTCCTATTTTGATGCTAATCTCATTACGAGGCCTATGGCCTAATCAGCGACCTTTGGCCCCCTCTGCGAACGCAGTTAGTTTTCTGATCACGAACCCAGGACCCTCTCTTCTCGCCCTTTGACCTCGCCAAGGCCTTCCTCGTCGCTCCTTCACTCTTTAATACCTCTTCACTCAAAAAAGTATATAATTTTATCTTCCGTTTCCGGTACTTCTTGCTCTTTTCAATTCTCTTTGGATATCTTCTGTTTCTCTCTTTCTTTTCCAGATTCCAGTTGTCTTTTTTCGTGTCAACCCATTTTGGTCTTTCTTTATCTCTTCTTCACCTCCATTTTCATTATCATCATTTCATTTTTTGATTCGATTCCATTTTGCTGATCTTTTATTTCTCACATTTAATTCTCTTCCATTCTTTATTTTCGTTTTTATCGTTTACGCGTGCTAGTTGCATTTTTTCTTATCCACCCGCTATTTCCCTTTAAAACGGTTGAGTTCCCCTTATGACTACAAATTTGCTCTAATATAAAAAAATGGATCACAATATCACATTAGAATTCCGAAGAGGATGGGGCTTCTTGCAACTTGTCTTGGCCTGGAATTATCGTTCAATTTCTATTCGACCCGTTATGCGGCTTGCAACTGTCACGCGGACTTAACCTGGGGCCCAGGGGGCAATTCCCAACCCCTTCTTTATATTCAGTAATAAATTTCATAAAAAGGTCTCTCTTCTTAGCTTGAAAACATGGAAATAAAATCTGCGCGCTATTTTTTTTAACCAAGTGTAATTTATTTAATTTCTATTCATTATTATTACCGCCTAAAAATTGTATTTATATATTTAAATTTAAAGAAACGGGCACTCTATGGGATTTCTGTTCAATATCCTATTTTTTCAAAGTATCGACAAAGAAAATCTTTTCGTTTTTCCCTGTGCGACGATGAGAATAAATATGTTTTGACGATTTATCGATCAAATATTAATTGGTAAACAATTTCTGAAGAAATCCCTGTATTGATTTTCCTTTATATACCTACTACTAGCTGACGTCCGGGCATTTGGCCCGGCGTCATCCTGACCCCTGGCGGGGAGCGTCTCGTTCCAGGCCTGGACCGCCTGCCTGTCATTGGTCCATGATGTTACTGAGAGTCTCCTCCCCCTCTCACAAAAAATATAAATAGTAAAAAATCAAATAAAAAAATTAATTTACGCAATTGTTTTATTCATATAAGTAGACATTATATATTCAAATACATTTATCTAAGCCCACAGGCCAAGTTCGAGAATTAGCTGCACTCATGCACTATTAAAACGAACAGTTTCAAGCCACTTTTGACCCCCCTACACTTCAGTTCCTATTTGAGATACAGAACTGAAATTATATACATGTATCGATTTCAATTTCAATATATAGCATATTAAGTAGGTATATTCTGAGATATGTGCCTGAGAGAAAGCTGATTTTGGCCCTGGCTCAACCACTCACTCAATAACAGATTATCAAAACCTTTCGGTTACTTCTAATCATTTTAGCGTCATGAAAGAACTAATTACTATCCTTTATACATATTATTCATGAAAACCTAAATACTTATATATTTTTTTAAAATAAGTTAAAATATTCTAAACAGCCTTTAAGAGACCTATAATAATAAAACTTGAGCAAGATGCGAGGTAGGTTTCACACAGGTTTGTGATTCCTACCTCGCATCTTGCTCAAGTTTTATTATTATATATATTAAAATGTTTCACCTAGAACCAACACCTAACTCCTTAAAAGTTATTTGAGACCTAATTATCACCCTGTATATATATTATTGGTTTATTAATCATAAAAAAATTAAAATTTTCTCACTAATGAGTTAAAAAAATTTATCCACCCTATAAAATATTCTTTTTAGACACCATGTAGTGTTATTTGGATAATTAGGGATGATCTGGTACGCGTCTTACTTCTATTTTCACTTTATTTATTATATTTCTTTGCAAAAACAAAAATTAGAATTATCATTTTCCCGGAATTCGATAAAGGCAAAAAGTCGACCAGTTTATCAAAATATATTCCAGTATAAAACGGGCCTTCCTCGTGGCAAGTTGGATTCTTTCTTGTGCATTATATAAAAGAAAATTCGATGTTTTCCACGACATCTATTCTGAAATAGAGTAAGTAAATGCTTCTAATCTTCTATTAAGAATTGTTGACTCTATGTTACCTCAAAATATTTTAATAACTTTACAAATTAACCAAAAATTTGAATTAAAAAGTGAAAGTATCTTCAAAACTCGATACACTTTTTGATTAGTACTATGTTATTAATAAATTAAAATATTAAATTGGATGAAATCTGAACTAAAATGTAAACACTCAAACCGATACATTCGCTTTTATAATATATATAAGATGTAAGGTTATAAATATATGATAATAAGTAGTAAATAATTTCGGTATAAATGGCATCTTCCGGAGCGTCGATAACATTTGCCCCGACACCAATTCCTCGTTTATTTCTTTATTTGCTCTTCCATGCGAACAGAATGTGATTCTTTAATAGAGCCACTAAGTCTGATAAATGGCCGGTTTCAGAGCTAGAATGCAATTTAAAGGACTCTTGATTTACTTTTGTTGAAATTCATTCAACAAATTTTCCAATTCACTATTTGTTTCATTGTCTTGGAGCTCCCTAGCTACCGATTAATGTCGCTATAAGATCATTTGCCCTTTCACTGAGCAGATTCTTTAAAAGAAAGTTCGTTTCATTAAAAATGAAAATCAAAAACTACTTTTTCTTATATAGTTCAAGTACCATTTGTAAAAAAGAAAATACATTTTTTTTGAAAAATATTTTTTGGTGGAAGGATACCTTTATCCCAAGATCCACATACACTGTAAAAAAAGAATTCCATGAAGTAATCTAAATGGAAGAAATCTTAGGGTTAATATCCGAACAAGGTGCCACATACCACCTTTCACCGTGAGGAAACCAAACGTTCTTCTGCCAGACCAACCAGAATACAGGACAGGAAAGATCCCAATAAATGAAAACAAGATCGATGGTGTTGAAAAATGGCTCCAATGCAACCCAGAGCAGCACATCAATAATGCAGTGGCCATCTACAAGTGTACAAGTCAGCGTTGGTGGCTTATGAATAATTTCAATACAGGGTATGGTCAAGTATTGTAATCGTGAATAAAAAAAGTGGTTTTTTTGTTTCACTTTTTTAGAAATATCTCAAAAACGGCTGAAACTATTTTGATTAAAAAAATTGGGCGAAACCATGGCATTTTGGTCTACAAAAAAGCTTTCATAACTGAATCTCGAAAAAATTATATTTTTTGGGATTTAATTATTTCAAAATGTCTGTTAGTACGTTAACAAATTTTTATGGACGCACTAGCTCAAAAACTATGTGTGAATATCAAGACGAAATTTCAGATGTAGTTTTGGTGCATTGAGATTAAGAGATGATTAGATTTTGGTTAAAATCGAACTCAAAATTAAGAGGAGGGGGGGGGGATAAAAATTAAAATTATAAGATTTTCAAACTAAAAAAACAAGAAAAATGAAATATACTATAATATGAACCTATAATAAAAAAGATAGTTATTATTTTCTTTGGGGGCCAAAATTAGGCTGGGTTCTAAAAAAAAAACTATCAAATATAAGTTGCTAGACGTTTAATTGATTTGTACGAAATTTTGCATATGCACCCTATAAGCTTATGAAAATGACTCAATATGTGATATTGATAGTGACCAAAATAATGGGGGAGGGGGGGGGGGTTAAAAATATTTTCAAACAAAAATCGAAGAAAGTTGATATCTATTTTTCCATTTGTGACTAAATTTTAAATTAATCTATCTAAAAATATATGATTTTGTCCTTAATAATGTTTCCTATCCTTTTCCAAGTCATTTCAGTGTAACATTAGGTAAAAGTTGTAAAAAGGGGTATGTCTGAATTTTTTAGAATTTCGTGTGGGTGGCTCTTACATCAGTAACAAAACTCGTGAATCTTGGTTTATAAATGTTATAAATTATCTGAATTTTTTCTTTAATTTATTAACACTACCTTTAAAGTAGTTGTTCAAAATTGCCACCAATCGCGGTTTTATCGTAAAGTCTCAAAATTGCTCACCTCGGCACCCTCTGTGCATACACCTAACTTTTTTTTAGCCAAATGCTATCTCCAAGGGTACAACACCCTTACTTTCATGCCAAACACATGCTACCTTCATTATAATTTAATTGAGACATTTTGTTACTCAGTTTAATATTTTCTCTAATAATTTTCTGAAATTGTATCAGATCTAGTATTATAAAGAGAAACAAAAGAGGTTGTCCTCTGCTTGATGGAAACAAACATACACATATATATCAAATATAAATATGTATAGGTATATATTTGATATATGTGCCCATAATTATGAAAGTGGTCTAAGTCATTGATTGTTAGTTTCGAGATATTTAAAATTTTATAAAATAAACCAGATTAGAATTCTGTATAATGAGACAACTAAAAATCCACTTAACGGTTAATTTTATGCTATTTTTCAAAACCAACATCTTGTTAGTTTACTTTTTAAAAGATGGAACATAAAATAAGAAAAAACTAATTTTTTAATTTTTTGACTTAGTCCACTTTCATAATTATGGGCACATATGGGTATTATGGAGGTCCTTATTTTGGGCATTTTCGAATTTTTTACTCTGACAAGGGCTCATATGATTCGAAATAAATAAAAAAATATCCTCCAAGTTTCAAGTCTCTATCTCAATTATAACCTATGCTCCCAGCGATAAAGTTTCTCATCTAAATAACATGGGGTTTTTGTCATTGAAAGATCAATTTTTTATTCCGGCCAAAGTAATGGTTCAAAAAATTTGAAACTCTGTAAACTTTATCCTTATAATAATATCTATCCCTCAGAATTATTACAGATATTTATCTATTATAATTTTGGAGTCTATAACCTAGTAACACTAAGATATAGCAGTAATTTATCTAGCTGTAACTCCATAATTATAATAGCTAAAAATCTGTAATAATTCTGAGTCGATAGCTAGTATTATAAGGATAAAGCCTACAGAAGTCTCAAATTTTTTGAACCATTACTTTGGCCGGAATAAAAAGTTGATATTTTATTGCCAAAAACCCCATGTTACGAGTATTTAGATGAGAAACTTACATCGCTGGGGGCACGGGTTGTAATTGAGATAGACACTTGAAACTTGGGGAATATTTTTTTTTATTTATTTTGAACCATATGAGGCCTTGTCAGCGTAAAAATTCGAAAATACCCAAAATAAGGACCACCCTAATGTGTATGTTTATTTGCATCAAGCAGAGGACAACCTCTTTGTTTCTCTTTATGATTCGACAACTCTGCTACTCTCGGCTAAACAAAAACTTTTCAATTTGATCTAAAATTCTTACACGATTCATCTAAGATTTTTCTATACCTACATAACTAACCAATCCCTTTATATCCACACTACTCTCTGCAATGAGGACAGAGAAAAACTATCTACACTGAGATTTGGGCAACAGCCAATCTGATCAACTCCTCGAGCGTCTTTAATTTCTTTTTCTACATCTCAAACTTTCATTAGTTTTATCAAATAAAAATAAATATATCGTTACATCATTACATTAGCCTGTTTTGTTTCATTCTCTCTTGAAGAAAATCTTTATTTTCCTCCAGCCATTATATCCGCAGGATATTAATATATAGATAATTAAAACTAATAATCTGAGCCAGGATTCTCTGTAATTTAATTCATCTCATAGAGGTAAACACAGTCGCCTTGAGCATTTACAATCCTCATCACAAAAAGGCGCGATACTTTCATAAACAGAGTAGTAAACCTTTTAATTTATTTAAGAGAAACAAAGGAGGTTCATAAAGAGAAACAAAGAGGTTCTCCTCTGCTTGATGCAAATAAACATACACACATATATATCAAATATTTATATTATTTATTTGTTTGAGACTATAGTTTCGAAGGCTTGACCCCCATCATCAGTCATTTTAATTATAAATATTATTTTTCATGGGGTCATTATTGTGGATATCGAAAATTTTTCTTCTTTCTCAGCATGTAAGCTAGTCAAAATTCAACTTTTAATTTCTCCTGTGAAATTTGAGTTTTGTAACATATTCTATTTTATTCTTTTTTACAAATGCCGATTTAATTATTAATTTTGAATTCTGGAGATAGTGCATATCTAGATAAAACTTTTTACGGAAACTTTTTATATTCTAGAAATTTGTTGTTTCATTAACCAAAAAGTTTGACTCCCAGAATTAATTAATTGTTTCTCTTTGTTTCCCAATGTTTGTTATTCAAAAAAGACACATATTTTGTAAATTCATAAAAATAAAAATAATCACTATGGAAATATAAAAAATCAACTGGTGTGTTCACTACACGTCTTTCACATTTTCATTTATTTGAAATCATCACGACACTAATTTACACGCCCTTCCTTTATTTCGATTTTTTTCTCAAAAACGGCTCTAACGCGCCGCGACACTCCTACTTTACACCCCCTTCCTTTATTTCAATCGGATTAAAAATTTGACACAACTAATAACATGTAAATGTCCACTTCCGGTCTTCCGATTTCAACCGAAAGCTTGCTGTACTTCTTCTAGCTTAAGTTTCGAATTTCGTAGCTCTGAGACTTATGGTTGCGAAACACAGGGGGGGTACATACGTACATACATACGTACGCACTGACCAATGGATTTTTGGCCCCTTTTTGGCCTCTGGGAACCACAATATCTGGTTTTATGTCCCAAATCTGGTTTCCAACTATTAAGGGCATCGATTCCTTCCACCTAGAAATTACAAAATGAAATTAACTTTTTTCATCTCTGAGATACAAGCTCTCAAATAGTCAGGAACCAGACAGGGCATCGCAATACTTCCACATTATATTCGATGAATATAAGTGAGAAAGTAATAAAATAATGAAAATCGTAATTTTTTATAAAAGAAAGTGCACAATTATGTTGTTAAACTTTATCATTTTCAAAAATAATTTAATATTCAAAAGGTGGATTATAGAAGCAAATGACAAGTGAATGTTGGACATTCTTTTTATTTTTCGGCATAAAATGTGAAATAAGGCCCTATTAGTGAAGCTACAACGTCTATCTGTTTATCTGTCCGTTTCAGAGCAGTGTAGTTCGAAAACTAAATCGAATAAAAACTTATATAGATCCGAATTTAGAAGTTGTATTTATTTTCCCACAAATCAAAAATCGTATTAAAATTTTAATTTTAATCGATTAATTATTTTGTGGAGGTCGAATTGTATTATGTGATTTAAAAATAAATACTTTTTTTAAATTATTTCAATTTAAAACGAAATTTGGAGAAAATTAGCCGTTTTCAAGTGATGTTCTTATCTGTCGGCGTTTATGAATGGCTTAACATTAAATTATGAAAAAATCCTCCAAATTCACTCATTTCCTGCTTACAACCGATAAGAATGAATTTGACAGCTTAAATATTTTTCGAGTTATTAGGACGGAATCCTCGGTTGGAGGTTTGAATCGCTCTTGACCGGTTTATTCATATATCTCGAGTCGAGAGCAAATCAGAGCTTTGCAAAATGGAAGAAGCTGAGCGAGCGTAAAATAACGTCTCAACCAAAATGGAAAGTCAAGTTTTATTTTGTGACAAATTATATGTTCATTCCAATAAAGGTCAATGTATTTGTAACTTATTACACAGCTTCTAGGTGATCGATCCAAAAAAATGTCTGCAAAATTTTTATCAGAGTGCCTAGATATTAGAAAGCATTTTTCTTGTCTGCATTAGCTAAAGTACATGAATCTCATTTTTAAGGGAGCTCAGATCAAAATTAATCGAAGTAGCAAGCAATAAAACACTCTTGGAATATACATATAAGGAGCTCAGGGTTAAAGTAGATCAAGTCCAAAATTGTAAAAAAAAATATTGCGGATTAATACTTGTTAATGTAGTATAATGTATATTTTCAGAAACATAGTGAATTAAGTCCCTGCTATTGCTATTTTTTAACAGATGGCAGTAATTGCATTTGGACTTGAAAAATTCTCATAAAATTTCCGTGTTAAGCTGGAACAAGTCCAAAATCCCGATATGGCAGTGTTTTGAATTTTCAAATTATAACCCAGATTTAAGTTACTCTTCATAATATAAGAATAAAAAATTATCCTCTAAACCACTTTAGGATTCATCTAGAGTTCATATAATTTAATCTTGATTATCTCGAAACTATCATTTATGGACTTGATCCACTTTAGCTCTGAGCGCCTCATATATTGTGATATTGCAATAAGTAAAATAATTCTTTTAAATCAGTGGTTGTAAGCTAGCGCTCCACGAAAGCTTTGTATTCGCTCTCAGGCTTGATGATTTCTTTTCTAAATACCTACATATAATACATATATTGTTTCTCACATCTGTTTATGAAAGTTTTAAAGCCCCAGCGAGAAAAGTGTGCAATGGTCACAAGCATCACAAAGTAAAAAATATTTAATTTTATGTTATTGATGAAATATCTCGAAGTTGTTTTTTAAAAAATTTTTTTGAAAATTTGACCCCTGAACGGAAAAATAAGAATTCTTTGATTGTGTGAACTTAAACACAAAAAGCTTCATATCTTCGATGTTTTTTAAGTTATTGAGTTCATATTTGGAATATAGGTGTCTTTATCAAATTACTAAAAAATAGTTTAGATTCGTCTCGGGCTAGAGGGACTTTTTTTGACACGCTTTTTGACTTAGTTATTGGAAATCAAAAAGTTTATTACATTAATCTGTACTTTTTAGTGCATTACTGACAAAAGTGTTATTTTCAGTTTTTTTAAACTATATTTTTTTTTTACTTTTTAGTCTTAAAATGGGTACAATTCTAAGCGTACATCACTAAACTAAAACTAAATTTGACAAAAGTCTAGTATATTTATCCCAATTTCCCCCCCCCCTTGTTGTTATTTGTATTGTTACCCTTCTGGACGCCCACAGATGATGTATACAAATTTCGGTTGTGTTTGGACCAAAGGATTTATAATTTCCAAATTTGCCCCCTCCCTGGTTAATTTTTGTATTTTTACCCTTCTGGGGGCCCAAAGATGATGTATACAAATGTTGGTTGTGTTTGGAACAAAAGGGGTTATAAATTCCAAATTTTGCCCCCCCCCCCCCCCCCCCCCCTCGGTTAATTTTTTCAGCTCGATATTATAAAATTATTGTATTGTCACTTGAATTACATGTATATCCAGAGTTTCAAATCGATTTCGACAATTAGAAGTAGGATAAAATCGACATTCTAGGTCAGGTTTACAACCAACTTACTTACAAGTGAAGCTAATATGTATAAAGCATGTAAAAATAATATTTATAATTGAACTTGAAGTTCATTCTTAGATAGTTTAATCTTCTTAGATAGTTTTATCTTCAAAAAATAACACTTGTAGCCAATTTAAATAAAATAGAAATAGTAGATTTTATGAGGAGACCTCAAACAAGTTAGATAATTTTTCAGACATTTTATCTCCCACGTTTACAAAATCCAACGAATTGTGTCAGTAAGTGATTTTCTTTAAAACCAGAAATCATTGTTCAAATCATTGGCCTTTAGAAAGTCAGAGTTATTTCTTTGCAAAGTTCTTCTATATTATACATTTAAAGGAGTTTATTTATTTAAATGACAACTTAGAGTCTAAGATATATTAAGGGCAGTTTCATTAAGACTCGGGCGTTATTTTAAAATTAACATCCTGTGTCATAAAACTGGCATCATCTTTATTTAACGCTATCACTTGCAAGCTAAGTATCCATTATTAAACAGTTTGCAATATTACGACCGGCCTGCAAGACGGTCTGGGAACTTCTAAAGCGTTTTCGCTATAAACTAAAGTGTATTTCAAGCAAGTGCTCGCGTTTTTGTATTCATACATTAAACAACGCGATAAAATGAGCTCTCAATAACAGGGCCCGAAGAAAGGAATCGGAACGATGCAATTCAATTAAATGGGCAGTGGGGTGCAAGTACCAAAGCGTCCTAGTCAATACTGCCCAATGTGGGTGAAGATTATTTCTTTTTAAAGATTCAGAAGTAGAAGGCTGTCTTTGTGTGATCTATTATCCAAATCTATTAAATTTTGTTAAATAAGTAGATACTAATATCATTCTTGTATGTGTTTATTTTAAACCAAAGGGTATCGATATAAAATTTAAGTAATATAATATATACACATATATTATATAGCAACATTAAGTGTTCCTAAATAATCACAAACACAAATAAACTGCAACGGATCATGCTTATCGACTTTATCCATAGTCGTTTGAAATATAAATATCTTTATTCCTTTATTATTAATTAGATATCACTGACTATTTGATGTCACTGTTTTAAGTTAAATCAATAATAGCCATTGATTCTAATCTGATAACAATTCGACATTGGATTTTTGATTATCATTAGTAACCTTTGCTGAGGACATGAATGAATAGACTTAAAATCACAAATAGATACCAATAATGATCTAAACGTATATATATATATATATATATATATATATATATTTGATATATATATATATATAGTGTGTATGTTTATTTGCATTAAGCAGAGGACAACCTCTTTGTTTCTCTTTATGAATCAACAACTCTGCTTCTCTCGGCAAAATAAAAACTTTTCAATTAAATTACTAATGTTTATGGGCCGATATATACCAAAAACCAATAAGCCCTTCATTCCGTTAAAGTAATGGTAGGTTTTCAATTTCATTTCAATCGTTTCAACGGTGTGGCATCCATCCTCGCACTTTTTGGCCTGATTGAATACTACAATTTGTGATTTTGTTTGACACCATGGATTCCGTAATATTTACCTAAGGATCCTTTGTAGTCACGCTTGGCGCGAGACCGATCCCAATACTTTACCCATGCTTCGCATTGGATACAGTAAAGAGCAAAATGACATTAATAAAATGTAACTGAGGCAGCAAATCGGGAAAACTCGAATGTTTATATGGTAATCTCTACCTTTTCTATTCTCTACCTATTTAAACCTTATGTAAAAATTATCCATTCATACAAACTTGATGGAGCATTCCATCAATGACTGGGCTCGCCTAGCTCTTACGCAGCTTTCGTTCTTCTGCGCGCAATGCGTTGCCTAACTAAAGGCGCACCAACGTCATAAATCAAGTTCAAATTAAGACTATATTTTGAGGATTATAATTAGTACATTTATTTATTTATTATAATTCAATATTTTTCTTATGCGTGCAAAAAAAAATTGAATTAGTTAAAAAGCTCCAAATGAAAAAATAATTATTAACATTATTAAATTTTAATTTTTTTGAGTTTCTTCACAAGTAGAATAGACTAAAACAGTATTGCTTAAATACAAAATCACTTACCGTACATTAATTATAGTTTGGCGAGGCTGCACCGGAAGTCAGGACTGTTTACAGAATTTTTTATTCGATCTCAATACTTTCAAATGAAATGTTTGCTTTCCATTTTACATACTGATGTATATTTATGGATTCTAAAAGTTTACTAGAAATTATTTTCCTGAAATTTGGGTGTTTCTATCTTACGAATTTAATATATTTACCCTATTAATGTAATGTGTAACAACCAAGTGTCAGGAAAATAATTTCGATTACACATGTAAAATCTCTAAATCTAGATCTACATATAAAGTGGGAAGTACGCGTTTAAAATAAAAGTACTATTTCCTAGACACATTTACTATTAGTAAAGTTAACTTGGCATCACATTAGATATGTCAATACTTTTTTCGGGCATATGGTTTATTAATCGAACTTGGTCTTCTTTTCCAGAAGTGTTAGGGTGGGATAACATATAAATATATATTGTATTGTACACAGAACCCTCAGTATTCTAATCCGACTCGCCCTTGCCTCTCTTACTAATTAACTTCCGATAAATAAGTTTATTGAATTTATTTATTATTATTTTTTTACTTAGATAAGCTGTGGCGCAGCTTTCTCTCTTATATATTTCAATATACAAATAATTTATTTTTTCTAAACAAAATCTAAAACTCATGTAACAAATTTTTAATATTTCCATCCCCACATAATTATATGCATAAATATTTCTTAATATCGAATGAAAAATAATAATTATTAAGGTGAACTATGTTTTTTTCATTGAATTATTTATTTATTTTTACTTTCATTAAAGTAGGTATTCGTATATAAATCGTCACCATAGTAATATCTTGTTTTTATACATAATGCAAGATAATAATACTAAGGTGTTAAATGTTAAAAAAATTAGGTTAAAAAAAGAAACCTCAAAAGAGAAATAATTTCGAATTATTAAACCCATGAAGCAGTCGAACGAACAGAACCCTAGTCTAATGCGAAACTGATCTTGGAATATTAAATGCTGTCCTGGTTATGTAAGAGCCATTGATGAAGAAATCAAATTAATCAATCAAGGCAGTCACCTGGATCCGACTCGTAAGCTTAAAGAGCTTAACCGCAATTCAGCCAGATTGAGTGATAAGTTCAACTTAAGGGACTCCCAGCAAAGACCTCTTAAGCCACGATTAAGAACTGACAGCCCATCTGAATTCACCAGGAAAAATCAAAGGTGGGTTTCTTTAATTCACTGAGTGAAAATTCATCAGCACTTCAGAAAAAAGAAATATACTTTTTTTTTTACTTTAAAGTAAATATCCTATTTAGTATGGAAAATTATTGTAATCGTTCACGAAAAAAACGTCCCTAAATTCGTGACGGATGATGGAGTGAAGAGGTTCGTCTCTCAGGTAGTCAGGGCTAGAACTCCCGCTTAGTAATAAACGTGAATTTATTTAAACTAATCAAAGTTTATTTCGCAAAATAGCACACGTATGTTTGCTTTGACCTGTGCCTTTTCGGCGAAAATCCCAATAAAATTCTGTAAAAAAGATATTTTCTGTATTTTCTTTAACCGGAAGTTCTGTCACTAGAAAGCTCATAATTCCGATCCATCTCTCCGCATTGCAAACAGGCACAGCAACCGATTATCCAATTAGACTGTCGGCGGCTATACGAATTTAATTGTCTAAAAGAAATAATTATGCGTACTAGTTTAAATTATCGTTTGTCGCTTTCATGTTTCACGCATCCTATAAGTGTGCACGTGTTCTTATTTGGGATGTCATTCGAGTATGATGACAATAATACCTCTTAGAAAATCTCGAATCCGATATTAAAAAAATTCTGCAAAACAAATCTAAGATCTACAGATTTTCTTGATAATAACGGAGCATTTTCTTACACATTTAATGAACACGTTAAAACAATTATGTCTGCCTTAGAAATGGGTTAACATTTTGTGTTTTTGGGAAATGAAATACTGATAGTTCGATTGTCTGTGTTCTTCTGATTCTTCGTCGTTGCGCTCTCCCCACCGAATAATCGGGAGTTTACTGTATATCATTTTGGAAACAGAGCTAACATTTTACGACTTTCCGTTCTTAAGCTATCGTGGGTTCCAGACAGAAACACAAACAGGAAAAAATATCATCAAAATTAATTCCCCTCAGGTTTCTGATACTTTTAAAAACAATAAACAAAAAAAATTATACTGGAGTCTTGTCCACCATCCCGGGTCTATCGACTGTAATTATACTAGAATTTAGAACAGGTTTGTCGTATTTTTCAAAATTTTTAATGGACGACTGGCTTGGAGTATCGTGTGAAGTGCATGCTGGGCTTAGACTAAAGACGGCTGCACACGAGGCTTGTTTTAATAATTTTTTGTTTGCTTGCTGCTAGCATATGGCTTCCCAGGACCAAGCCAGGAAATAGAACATGTCCTATCTTTTAAATCAAGCAAGCTAGCCAGAAAGACAGCCACTAATGACGTCATTTCGATCCTACAGGTCTCCAAACTGTAAACAGAGAGCTTCCATCTCAAAAACAGGTAGAGGAAAAAGCCTCGGGTGCAGCGAGCTTAAGACACCTACAGCAAGCTGTACTATATGTATTTTTGTGCTGTAGTGCTGTAGACCCTACTTAAATACGGCCACATTGATTGAAACGGGAATTGTGTTTGTTAATTTGAAAATATGTAATCCAATAAAACTTTAATTTATGTATGTTTGGAAATTGGTAAGGTGGTAATTAAAGAGATAAGGAGGAAAGGCAAGAATGAATTGATTGATTATTGAAATTTATAATGATATGACCAGTCAGAGGATGAATCTTATCTGAGGGAGTAATTGTTACTTGTGTTGCTCTTAATTTCATTAGAGATATTTTTGAAAATCAATTGTGAGTGAAAAATTTTATCGATGGATATGTTGGTCAATAAAATCTGATAGCGATGTTCTCGGCGTTTGTTCAAGAGACACTATGAAATCGTTAAGATTGATGTAGGTATGTAGAAAAAAATTTGACGGCTAGAGCATGTTTTATTTTTATTTTTCACATTTAGAACCCTTAAGTGGGTAAATAAAAACGTCAGCCTGCAGGCCTTTTATTATTTCCTGCCAACGTCCTAGGCCGCGCAAACTTTCAACTACGCACAAATAAAATCTTCCGCGATGGAAATATACAAAATTTGTTTCTTAAGTTTTAAACTTTTTTTAGAAAAAATAAATTATTTGCATATTGAAAAATAAAAAAGAGAAAGGAACATTTTGTTATGGCTTCTTGTCTAATTTTTCAATAAAGTTTAATAAATAAATACAATAACCTATTTATCGCGAGTTAAATAAGAAAGCCAAGTGCGAGTTGGACCGCATATCTTGGATTCTTTACCCAATATGTACCTATATCAGTGGCGTGCGGACCATGGATGCTGTGGATGCGGCGCATCCCTAAAATTTCAAACATTTAGAGTATTTTCGGTTGACTTCAAAATTTCAGGAGGATCTTTAAATCTTCAAATTATTATTCTCAAAATGAAATAAAATTGTTGGACAGTTTCAAGGGGCAATTAAAATAATGATTTTCCAGAAAAGGGTGCGGATAGAAGGTTTGAAGTCCCAGTCTGGTATATCTTTCAGTTCAAGCATGTCTAAGACAAGTCCAGACGAGTTTTAGTTGAATAAAAATTGTTCTCGCTGGGGAACTAATAAAATAGAAATAATACAAAAAAAGGAATAATTAAATTAAATTAAGACTAATCAATTTCTAAGAATCTCAATATATAAGATCGGAAATAACTAAGAGTGCTATAGACAAGTCATAGCTTCCTTATAGCAATAGAATTAGAAGAAATGTAAGATTTGCTTATAAGACAGGCTGAATCATTCTGGATGATGGTCGATTTCCATCTCAGGGACTATGGAGTTTAAGTCACTGAATTAATTTCTGACCTACCCTCATTCACACAAAACAGTATCGATTGGGGACGAAGGTTCCAAAATATATTTTTAAAAATCTAATTTTTAATGTGAAAAATAATTAAAGTGATCCCGAATTCGATAAAATTATCAAAAAAGAAAACAAAGATTAAAATAAAATTCCAAACAATGAAGAATAATTTTTTGGACAGCATCCCCTGATTGAGGAGTCACCAACCGCCACTGACATATGTATATATAAATAATAAATATATATAATTTTCCTACCCATACACTTATGTAAAAAAAAGGCCAAGTTCGATTAATAAACCGTTTTCTCGAAAAAAGAATTGACATATCTGCTGTTACTTCACCAATAGTAATTGAGTCGAGGAAATAGTACGGTCAATTAACACGCAAGTTTCCCACTTTACATGTAGATCTAGATTTATGGATTTTACATGTTTAATAGAAATTATTTTCCGGAAATTTGGCTGTTACACATTATGTTATTAGTGTAAATAGATTAAGTTTGTGAGATATCTTAGATAGTGCAATATCCAAGTTTCAGGAAAACCATTTCTATTATATAATGAAGAATCCATAAATCGAGATCGACATGTAAAGTGTATTTTAATTAAATGAAAGTATTATTTTCTCGACTCAACCACTATTGGTTTATATAATATAATTTAATCAAAAAAATACTCTGATAAAAAAGCAATCTGGGCATCCGGAAGGTCATGTCTCCTACTCCTAGGAGTATATCCATACGTGGGTAGTTACCCCCATCCCCCCAGAATTTATTTATGGCTTCGGCCTTTCTGTAATAGAAACATTCAATTATATTACAATAAATAATTTAACCCACACATTATCAGACATACTTATTCTGTTAACTATACCGATTTCTCTAGCTACAACCGAGAGAACATTTTGTAAATTAAAGTTAATTAATAATTACTTACAATTTAGAATGGGGCAGGATCGATTAGAAAATCTTGGAATCTTTTCTATAGAATCTGACTTTTTAAAGCAGCTGGATATTGAAATTCTTATTAAAGAATTTGGCAAAAGTAAAGCTAGATGAGTCCAGCTTCGATGATATTTTTTGTTTGTTTTTTTTTTATTAATGTTTATATAAGAACACGTGCCATCTAAAAACATTCATTTTACCCTTTGTTCTTTAATAATTTGGAAAAATGTTTTATAATTTCAAAACTGTTTTTTTGTTTTGTTACTATTGTTTCATTGTGCAATAAAAAATTTAATAACACGAGTTTATCACTTTTTTGTATGTACTTACTGATTGTCTCAAATAAAAACACTAACAAGTATAAAGATTTTGTCATAATTTGAACCTTGAACCGTGAAAATAAGTTGTGGGCGAAATAATTTGGGCTCAATAAGTGGCGGATTTAGGTCCGAGAGCGCCCTTAGCCGTCCAATATTCAGCCATTTTTGCTATAGTAGTAATTATTATAATCAAACATTTAATTTACGGATATTAAAAATATTTTATTTTGATGATTATTTATTTGATATAATAATAAATTAATAATTGTCTTATGACGAGGCCTCATTGTGATTGCGTCCCGGGGCAAAAAGAAGAAATTATTTTCGGCCCTTGGGTTTGTGATTGATTGGGAGGCGTTTGAGAATAGTTTATAATAATAAATTTCTTAAAATTAAATAATAAATAAATTTTTATGACTAATTAGTAATCACAAAACACATAAACTTTTTATTTCTTGATTTATCTCACGTGAAAACATCTATTTTATATCCTCATAATCAATTTCTTGCACCGATTTTCGTTATACTTTTAGAAATTATGGACTAAAATTACTGCATTTTTTTATTATAAAAACAATCTCTTTAGTGGAAATCGAAGTGGAAATAAAGTAGGAAAAATAATCCGATTTGTAAATATTTACTTTGCTTTTATAACTAATAAAGTAATAATCTTTCACCTGTTATTCTCTGTATATGTAGGTACTTTTTCGCGTTTTTTTTCAAATTATTTTTTTTTAACATCTTTATTGATTCGACAAATTAAATATGAATAAAAAACGTAAAATCTTAAATTCTCAATGGCAAAAATAGGTGGAGTCGTGAACTTGTAAACTATTACCAAAAATATTTTCAATATCTGTAAATTTACCTCATTTTCATTCAAATTTGAAAAAAATAATATATATATATATATATATATATATATATATATATATATATATATATATATATATATATAAGTTATTTCGGAATGCTATACATAGAGTGAGATTAATCCCACTATAAATAAAAAATAAAAATTGAATATGGAAAATTAATATTTTGGAATTAATATTTTTGTTATTAAATTACATACGAATGTAATAATATAAAAACAATTCACTTTTAGAAATATAAAAGGTATGTTGTGTTTAAAAAATATCCTTAAGAAACTTTTTGTTTAACAATTTTATAATTATTTTAAATACTTTACTGAAATTTGTTCATACAATCACAGCAAAAATAAGCTAAATCGATTATTTAATTTTAATCGTTCTTTAAATTTTGCACCCTCTAAAATTGTAGCGCCCCTAAAATTTTGACGCCCTGGGCCCAGGCCTCACGGGCTTATGCGTAAATCCGCGACTAGGCTCATTGAATATAAAGGAGCCAATCAGAATTTCGCACGACGGCGCTAAAGGGACTTGACATATACCTATACCATGAAATTAAATATACTAGTAAATAATCAGTAATTAAAATTTCATGGTAAGTTTCACAAAATAATACAAATATATGTTTTTAGTTTCATCTTGATATATATTTCTGGTTTTGAGCCATCATCAACTATATTTTCTATGTTAACTCCTGAAGATGGGCACAAAACCTGAAATATATCGTCGCCTTTAGAGTGTAAACTTGCTAAATCCATGTTTTATCATATATGACATATTAATACCGTTCAAAAGAAATAGAGATGCAGCATCGTCCAAGAAAAACTGCTACTCAAAATTACGATCGTAAGTTGTAGAAAAAAATGTGAATAATAGTTTCTTTCCATAACAACAATATTAAATTTTGTTTGTTTTTTTCTCTGCCCTGTAAAATTTCCTTGTTGTGAGTTAGCAGGTTTACAAACTAAGGCGACGATATATATCGAGATAAAACTCAAAACATATATTTGTTTTATTTTCTGAAACCTACCTTGAAATTTTACTTACTGATTATTTTAAAATGGTTCACCTTGAACCGACACGTAACTCTTTTAAAAATTATTAAATTAAATAGATTTGTCATATATAATATGCTTTAATTTAATTTATTCTATTGAACGATTAATGGATTGCAGTGAATTAGTAATCACTTAATAATAAAAAAATAATTCGTTTAATGGAAAGGGTAAAGTATTTTTATAATATTTTTATATTTTTCTCTATGTATATTTCTGAATAAGCTAATAAAATATCTAATTAATCTGATCCCTCTTTAATGTCAAAATCACTCGTCATTATAGCCAGAGGGTGATTGGATGCCCAAGATAAATATTTTCCTTTATATATTATTTATAATTTATACCTATATATTCCTATAATTTACTGTGAATAATTTAGAGATACAATAACAAAATGATAAAAGCCCATTTAGGAATGCGATTTATGTAAATCATGTACGTATTTATATATATATATATATATATATATATATATATATATATATATATATACCAGATATTACTAGATGCTACGGGTGTGCCTAAAACACGCCCTACTCAGCTAGGGCCTCCGGGCTGGTTGCCCTGGCGAGCGGCGTCTCGAGACGGCCAAATATAATTACTTTCACATTTATATTCATAGAATATAATGCGGAAGTATTGCGATTCCCTGTCTGCGTCCTGACTCTTTGAGAGCTTGTATCTCAGAGATGAAAAAAGTTAATTTCATTTTGTAACTTCTAGGTGGAAGGAATCGATGCCCTTAATAGTTGGAACTAGGATTTGGAACATAAAACCTGATATTGTGGTCCCCAGAGTCCAAAAATCCATTGATCAGTGCGTACTTATGTACTCCCTACTGCGTTTCGCAATCATAAGTCTCAGAGCTACGAAATTCGAAATTTAATCTAGAATGAGTACAGCAAGCTTTTGGTTGAAATCAGAAAACTGGAAGTGGACATTTACATGAAAGATTTTTCGTTTTTTTTTAAATTTCTCTTCTCTCTTCGGCTCTAACGATTTTTTTAAAAATTAGCGTATTTATCAAGTGTCATGAGTTATTAGGTGTGACAAATTTTTAATCCGATTGAAATAAAGGAAGGGGGTGTAAATTAGTAGTGTCGCGATGATTTCAAATAAATGAAAACGTGAAAGTCGTGTGTTGAACACACTACTTGATTTTTAGATTCAATTCAATGTGTAAAAATGCTGACGAACTATAAAGTCTTGCCCACACTCACAAAATATAAAAAGCAATAACAGCAAATAAATAAGATTATTTTTCAAAATTTTAATAATTGAATAAATAATGAGTTGTTAAGGTAAAGAAAAGAAGGTAAAACAAAATTTGTTGTGGGTATGAAACAAGTTTAATTATTAAATACATATTTATTTTTTTTAATATTAGGAACATAAAGTAAACAAAAATGAGAAATAAAAACTTTTCTGAGTTTTCGAAAAAAATAGAAACAAAAATAGACTTAGGTATAGGTAAAAAATAATATAAAAATAAATTGACACGTTCTGATGTGGCCATCCACTTGACTTTACCATACACTTCTGGTTGAGTTTGGTACAAGTGCCTAGATTTTAATTTTTTGACCCTACAACCCCACCCCCCACCCCATTTTGAGCGGTTAGTTTTTGAATTTTTGGTGTTCTGGGGGCCCAATGATTATGTAAACAAAACTTGGTTGAGAATATTTTCGTTATTATATGTTCATTTTATAATATATTTCATTTTTCTTGTTTTTTAGTTTGAAAATATTATAATTTTAAATTTTAACCCCCCCCCCCCCCTCTTTAATTTTGGGTAGATATATACCAAAATCTAATCAGCTCTTAATCTCAATGCACCAAAACTACGCATGAAATTTGGTTTTGATATTCATACTAGTTTTTGAGCTAGCTCGTCCACAAAATTTGGTGACGCACAGACTAACTAAAAGACTAACTAAAATATAATTTTTCGATGTTCATTTTTTAGAGCTTTTTTGTAGACCGAAATGCCATGGTTCCGCTCAATTTTTTTTTAATCAAAATAGTTTCAGCCGTTTTTGAGATATTTCGAAAAAAATAAAAATCACTTTTTTCATTCAACATTACAATACTTGACCATACACTGTATGGAAAAGTAATAAAGAAACATTTAAAAAAAATTCTCCCCTGACATGTATACTTAAATTCAAATAAAAATAATTTACCATACGAATACTTCCCAGCAGTGATGTAAGTAAGAGGGGAGGGGGCAAGGGGATCAAGCCGTCCGCCTCCCTGGTCTAATGGTCAGCATGTCTGGCTGGCAACCCGGAGGTCTCGGGTTCGATTCCCGGCTATACCCAGACATTTTTTCTGTAAGTATAGGGTCTGGTAATAAAAATTAAGTGGGAGATAAATTTACCCTAATTTATCGCGCGGAGAATTTACCACTGCTCGAAGCCCTTAAAAACTTAATAAATTGCATTGTATCAAACTTTCTGAGATTTCGCTCGTGATCCCGGCTTCTTTCCTTCTACTCTGTTCTTTTCACGATGGAGGGGCCATCCCATACAGGCCTTTAGGGGATACACCTTCTGGTGTATCTCCTTCTCTCATCAATATCATTAAAAAAAGCCCCCTTCAAATATGTGATAGTTAAATTTTTATTATTTTTATTTTATTTTCGAACCATATCCTATTACTATATATCTGTTTGATTTACCTATATCGTGGTGAGGGGAAATAAGATACCTGAACAAATCAGTTGCTCAGTCACCCCCATAACAAATCTATACCTACTCCACTGCGTCCCTGGACTTCGGGATATCCCTTCAAGATCAATTACGACGACCTGGCAATTAAATGAAAATTTCCATTTGATATAAGGAACACGTTGATTGACCGAACGGAGAGACACTAATTATTCAGACCCAGGCTATTACACGGACTTCGCTTTCATCTTACTACGGCAAATTTCATCAGCTTTCTTCACCAATCATCACATGTAATTACATATATTCCGTTTTATTTCAAATAAAATAAAATCACTTATACATTTATATGATATTTTTTGGCTATATCAGGGGTTTCCAAACTTTTCCGAGTCGCGGCCCCTTTTTTCAATTAAAAATTTTCCATAGCGCCCTATTATATATTATTTATTTGGCCGCGCAGGAGGGGGCCTCCTCTTACAACAGATAATAAGTTACACATTAGGTATATACAATTAGTGGTAATATTTACATATTCTCTCTCTCTCTCTCTATTTACAGTAGTCGCATTGTTTAAATTTTATACATATCTATGTCAATTAAATAAAAACAAAAATGAAAAAGATGAACAGAAACAAAACAAAAAAATAAAAGATATGTACAAGCTAAGATTTCATAGAGCGGGTCATTAAGTGATTTCCCTAAATAAAAGTATTTCTAATCGTAAAAGTAAGAGATAAAAATAATTAATAAATAAATTTTTATCTTCTCACTTTGTTTTTTGTCTAGTTAGCCAATAAATAAATAAGATTTGAATTTTTAGTTAAATCACATACCTATAATTAATTATGTGTGATATAACTAAAAATTAAGATCTTAATAAAATTAACCACAAAAATAAAAGCTTCAACAGATTCATTACTGGAAATAAATAATTTGAAATAAAAATAAATATGTGTAGGAGCTATTAATTTTTTTTTTTTTAGTTGTAATTAATATTTTGCTTTTTTTAGTGTTTGTGTTTTGGTTTGAGAAATGTCTGAAATATTCATTCGTTCATGTATGTTATAATTCAAATTTCTAAACCCACGATAGAGGAAAAAAGAAAGGTTGTAGAAAGTTCATTCAGGTCCCATAATAATATCTAATATCGGTTCCCATAATCACGATAATTCAAAAAAGTAAAGTCAATTTTTTGTCGTTCCGGATTCCCTATTCTTATCACTAATCAAGAACGCAGAATCGTTCATTTCGTTTTAGTGCCAAATAATTTGTATTTTATTTGATCACCCAGATATATATATAGAGAGAGATTTTCAATTTTTTGGATTTAAAGTACCTGAAAAATTGGAAAATAAAAAATTAAATCATTTTGATTTGGAAATTTTACTATCAAATTAAACACGCCCAGCAGGCTTTAGCTTGCAAGCCTACCGAGGAAATTTTATTATTAATATTATTAAAAACAAATTTCGTATGAATTGATTTTCTAAAATGAACACCCCATAATAAATATCTGTTAATTCTTATTTATTTGATTAAAAAATCTACCTAATAAAAATAAATTTATTGTTAAAAAAAATGTATTCGATAAATTTTGTCTTTCCTTTAAACCAAATGAAAAGAATCTACCAAAATTTCGGAAAAATTATTCCCTTATTTCATTGAAAATATTTTAAAAACAATTAAAGATAAAAATTTTAAAAATAATAAATTGTCTGAAATGCAATTGGGGTAGAATGTCTCACCCTGGTATAGAAAGAAAAGGGTGCGAAATATAATCTTGGGCGCTGTTATAATAATCCCGGATACATGTCGATCCCTGTCTATATTCATTGGAGACAATGAAACAAGCTCAGACTCGAAATAAAAATTTGCCTATTACTCAAATATAGTAAGAGTTTTATCAATAGCGTCTACTTCTCCTTAACCCTGGAGTAGTCGCGCGGCATTTTGTTTCATTGAAGGTCGCGCGGCGTCCCACAGACGACAAGTATATTTTTGTGCTAATTGAATATATTTAGGTCATTTAATTCAAAATTTATAATTATAAACAGATTAACTAAACACAATTAAACATTATAAAACATTATTATTATTATTTTTAATGACCTAGGTTCTGGATCTATGGCCGAACCCAATGGTCAAGAATTCTAATTAGATTAACAATATACTTACAGGTATATTTGATGTTCTTAATTGCAAACACAAATAATAAAACTTCAGTATATAGTGTGACATATACTATATTTTTTTTCAACACAAATTAATACAAATGAGAATAAAAATTATAAAACTATTTTGACAAAAAAATTTCATTGTCATTATAAAGGTTAGCTACTTTATACATTATAAAGCTTATAATGAAATTGTTTCATTTAGTGAGAAGAACGAATCAGCAATCACTACTATTTTTAATTTAAATAAATAAATAAATAAATAAATCTTTATTTCTCGACCTGCTTAGAGGCACAAGTCCTCGGTGGCTAGGTCCTCCAAACATCAATACAATCTAGCTACAATACATTAACAAACATCAATACAAATTAATTACAACAATTTAACAAATAATAAAAAAGTAAAAAAAAAAAAAAGAAAAAGAAAAAAAATAGAAATGTATGCTCATTAACAAATAACTTGACTTCCATAAAAAAAATCATTTGATTTCCATCAAAAGACAAAAAGTAATTTATAAATTCCGCGCAAAAACCCGATACCAGGAGAAAGCGACGCATTAGCCATCCCGGCATTTGCCATAAGTTGTTAAGGAAACCTGGTCAAAACCTTAACAAGGATGGTATGACCTCTCTCTACCTCACCTAATCTCTGCTTGTGAGAACTAAATAAAATTTTGCACAACTCTAGGACTTTAGGACTTGACAAAATTTATAATTGATTTAATCATAGGAGGCAGAATACTATAATCCCAAGTAGTAATAAATAGACAGACTTCCACAAATCAATGCCAGATCCTACAAATGAATGCAAACCTACATATTAATATCTGAATTAACTAACTTGTAAGAACCAGACCTATTTAAATTAATACCATTCTTCCCTATATCCTTATAATCTTATAACCATCTGAATCATTCTCATAAGAAAAATACCACCACTTGTTTCAATAATTTTTAATTTTTAATTAATTCTTGAAAATTTAAATTGTTATTTTTCAAGAGGGTGGGATTTGAAATTTGATAATTAGAAGTACAAAATTGTATTTATTAAATCTCAAATAGCTGTCCGATGGACCCTCCATACAGCTGTTGCCAATAAAAAATAAAAAATACTAAATTAAATAAATTTTTAAATATTTACTTTCAGTTTCGTAAATAAGGAGAAGCTCTAGAAAAGTAAGAAAGTTTATTCTTCATGTTTAGACATTTTTAAATTCAACAAACAAAAAATAGATTCGAGTGAATTCAAAACTTTCGATCGCCGTCTCCCGGGCGTTGGGATTAATAGATTTTCCTGAGTATTTAGTTCAATATTTCACTCTGGAAACTGAACTGAACAGAGGCCCTGCCTGCACTCTTTCTCGTATAATTTGATAGCCAATTTCGCGTAGCCTGTTAATCAATAGCATTTCACCTATTTCTATTTTTAATCAACATCAAAGTATACCTTTTTTTTTTTGCTTTTTTTATATCATCTTTAATTAGAGTATGGAGCCACTTGTTGCGGCGCTCTCATTCGAGAGGCACATTTTCTATTTATGTGAACTGTGAAATTCACTGCCTTAATGAAACGTTTTATTTAATGTATTTTAAAGAGAGCGACATCGGAAATCTTACTAATTACTATGAATAGGTTCATCAGATAAGATGATATATGCTCAACTTTCTTGGCAATTATCTAATGGGTCATTAAAGGGAGAATTGCTATTAATGATACAGGCAAGGATCGTATTTTATACCGCAGTAACAAAAATATTTTCAATTATTTGTCTGGAACTTGTTGGCGAGCAGATATGAATCTATAAGTATATATTATGTATTATATATACTCTGCTATCTGGGCAAAACAAAATCTTCTCAATTAATTATGTTTGCCCTCTTTTTTTATTGATCGACTTCTTCATTTCCTAATAACTATAATTTTGTGGCCTTCTTTTTTTAGAAATATCTTAATGCAAGATTTGAATTTCTCGGAATATGGGATGAGAAATGTATCAATTTCGGATTTTTAAGTTAGAAAATTTATTTGAAAAGTTTTTATTTTATCCGAGAGTAGCAGAGTTGTTGATTCATCAAGAGGAACAAAGAGGTTGTCTTCTGCTTGATGCAAATAATCATACACACATATTTATCAAATATATACCATATGTATATAAATGTATGTATATTATTTATTTGTTTGAGACCATAGTTTCGAAGGCTTGGTCTTCATCATCTGTCTATTTTAATTATAAATATTATTTTTCATGGGGTCAATATCGCGTGGATATTGAAAATTGTTTGCTCTTACTCAGCCGAAAAGCCAGTTAGAATTAAAAAACTTTTTTTATTCTAACTGGCTTTTCGGCTGAGTAAGAGCGAAATATTTTCAATATCCACGCGATAATGACCCCATGAAGGATAATATTTATAATTAAAAAAGACTGATGATGACCAATATTATGTCGGATTTTAAATTCAGAATACCAAAAATATTAAAAGTAATAAAAAACCTAAATGTTAATTCAGCCGCTGGCCTAGACAACATTCCCACCAGTATTATCAAAAATTGCGCGCCTGAACTTGCTGCTATTCTCTCAAAAATTTTCAAACTTTCATATACCACTGGCTCATTTCCGGGGAGCTGGAAAACAGCAAGAATTCAATCATTTAAAAAAAAGGAGATTCTTCAAATGTAGCCAATTATCGTCCGATCGCCATAACTTCGGTTCTTTCTAAAATCATGGAAAAAATCATTAATGAGCAAGTTCTTCTTCTTCTTCATCTTCGATCAAGTCTGGCACAAAAATCTTCTTGCCAAATTACCTGCATTTGGCCTCCCCCCGAGCCTCTGCAAGTTGCTTGAGAGCTTTCTCTCAAACCGCTCTATTAAAGTCGAGGTTGACGGAATATCATCCTCGTCATTTAATACTAATGCTGGAGTTCCTCAGGGCTCAGTCATCTCTCCCACGCTCTTTATTATCTATATTAATGACCTATTAAATCTGCCCTCCAATCCAATACATTGTTACGCTGACGAGAGCACCCTCCACAACGCTCAATCCTTACTAGACAATCGCTCAAACATAGCCTCCTCAATAAATTCAGATTTAAGCATGCTTAAAAAATGGGGATCTCACAATTTGGTAAACTTTAATGCTAGCAAAACACAATGCTGCCTAATTTCTAGGCGCGCAGATAGGAGGCTTCCGGACATTTCCTTTGATTCGAGCTCATTGGAATTCCGTAATAAAATATCAATGTTAGGTGTCACCTTAGGTTCTGACCTCATTTGGAATGACCATATTATCTCAGTAGCAAAAGCTGCAGCATGTAAGCTTGGCTTTCTTTTCCGAACCAAACGATTTTTCACCCCCACTCAACTCCTTATATTATACAAGGCTCAAATTCGCCCTTGTCTTGAATATTGCTCGCATTTGTGGAGAGGAGCCTCCAAGTATTCTCTTAATACCTTAGATGCAATTCAGAGGCGAGCTATCAGACTGATAGGCGATCCTACATTAACTGACACTCTCGACTCCCTAGCCCATCGTAGATCTGTCTCCGCCCTTTCCCTTTTTATAGATATTACCATGGCTTTTGTTCTGACGAAATAAAATCGATAATCCCACCAAAGGCTTCATTTGCGCGAAATACACGATTTTCTAAAATTCAACACCCCTACGCGCTTAAACTAGATACTAATCGAACAAACGCATTCGCCAATTCATTTATCCCTATGACATCTAGAGACTGGAACTCTCTTCCCCCGACCGTCTTTCCAGGTACTTATAACCTTCA